>PITA01015292.1:0-50630 GCA_004023965.1 Spilogale gracilis
GAAAGACATAATTTTTGGACCCAAATCCTCTCTCTAAGATAAATATCCTTTAACTCACTGAGGGACTTAATGTGCTTCCGTCAAGGACCCTACTTGCAACGAGTGAATTTGGCACCAAGGTTATCAGACAGTCTAGAATAAGAAAAGGAGAGGGCAACACATTACAAAGTGCTGGGGCTTCCACTTCTCTGTCCCATTCTTCACCAAGACTACTTACTGCTTCAGATAATACCAGACTTTTCAGCAAACTGGAGCTGTCCTTCATTTGAAAGATGGAGCCTCCCTCTCCTTCCTAGGGGTAGAGGCTAGGTTGATGGAGATCGGCTTGGCCTGTTAGAACAGAAAAGAAGTATCCATGTGATGGGTCTTGAGATGGAAACATTGATGTGACCGGAACATGAGTAACTGTCAAGCATTTGGCCCGTCTGTAGGAACCATCTAGATCGATAAGAAGAGGAAAATCTTTTAGCCACAGGCCTAGAGAACTTGTAGAAATGTCCTGGTCAGGTAACCCCATCATTTTTCTCCCATAGACAAGATGAGATTTGGTGACTAATTTGTACTCTACTATGACATTAAATCGACATTAGCTCTTCCACATGGAATGAAGTAATTATAAATAATACCTATCACTTGTCAAATGCCCACTATGGTCCAGATGTGTACCAAGAGGTTTAGATACCCTTGTTCTAATCTTCACACCTCTTAATGGATGACACATTGAATTTAAAAAGCCATAATTCAGAATGATACTCAAAAAGGAGTACCTTCTTTTTGGAAGACTGATAATTAATAAAGGGAAAGGAAAAATGACACTGGAAACTCAGAATTATTTGCTCCTGGACATAGTACCTGATTCAAACAAGTATCATCAAGGGGTGCTTCAAACAGAATGGGTGAAATGTGTACAGGATAGAATATCCACAGTTGGAAAGCATCCTGCCACAGCTTAGTTACTAACTACAGGGGGATAAAAAATAGGTTCACCATAGGAAAATCTGGCTGACCAGACATCAGTAAAGTGAGCAAAGCTAACATCGCCAGTAGGAAGCAAACTGACCTTCTATGCCTTGTGGGGGACGTGGTGCCTGGTGGTCCACACCACCCACGTAGTAGTCTCGTGGAAATGTTTAACCTGAATCCAGTCCTGAGGAAGCACACAAAGTCAGAGACATTCTGGCCACAAATGGCCTGGACACTGGAAAAAATGTCAAATCTATGAGAGACAAAAATATTAGGCAAAGTGGTCTGAAGTAAAGCAGAAGGTAAAGATGACAGCTAATTTTACTGTGTGATCCTTTGCATCCTGGATAAAAGGGAGAAAAAGTCAGGTATACAGATGTTACTGGGACCATGTGGGAATTGAAATGGTCTACATACTAGGTAGTTTGATAGTTCGGGGGCCCAATTTCTTGGTTGTTTTAGTGAAATTGTGCATATGGAAGAGGCTATCTTCTCATCTTAGAGATCTATGAAGTATTTAAATGTCACCAAGTCTGCAACTTCACTTTCGCAAAGCTCAGCAACCACAAAATGTTAAACATGGCAAATCTGGCAAAATATCAACCATTGATGAACTTAAGTGAAAACAAGATGCAGGACAACTTTTTATTTTTTAAATTCCAACATAGTTTACATAGAGTTTCAAGTGTACAAATAGTGATTCATCAATTTTATATGGTCCTCAGTACTCATCATAGTAAGTATATTCTTGATCCCATCACCTGCTTCACCTGTGCCCGGCCCCACTCCCCCAACCTCTGGTAACCAGCAGCTTGTTCTCTATACCTGAGTATAGAATCTGTCTGATTCTTGATTTGTTCTGATTCTTCTCTTTCCTTGTTGGTCTGTTTTATTTCTTAAATTCCACTTACGTGTGAAATCAGATGGTATTTGTATTTCTCTGGCTTCACTTAGCATTATACCCTCTCATCCATCAAGGTTGTTACAAATGGCAAGATTTCATTTTTTTTTGGCTGAGTAATATTTTGTTGTATATATGTACACATTTTCTTTATATATTCATTTACTGATGGACACTGGGTAATGTTTGTCAACTTCTAATCATCTGTAGGCTTAAGGCATTTTTTAATGGGAGAACAAAACCCAGTATATTATTGACCCCATGTTTTCAGAAGTGGAAATAAAGGTTAAGGTCCCCCAGCTAGTACATGCTAGAGTTAATATTCAAAGCTAGGTTTTTCTAGCTCTATTAACCCCTTCAATATATTTTGGCCCTGGTATAATCATTGTTGGCACAATCACTGTGAGCTGGTTTTGAAAAAGAATGTCCTTAATTTCCCTAAGTTCCCTGTGACCAGAACAGATAAGGGTCCCGCCCTGAGACAGGAGGACTTAGGTTTGGTTTCCAATGGGCTGCCCTTTTCCCCCAGCTCGTTGTTAGGGAGGTACACATTTCCTTCTCCTTTGAATATTACAGACAGTGGCTTTGAATTCATTCAGTATCTGTTATTAAGGCCTAATACAAACCCTCATGGAACACAAGGATCCAAATTAATCCCGACTTTCCATCAACTCAGGACACAAATCCTCACAAACAATAGGAGACAGCTTTGAAAAAAAACTTTATTGAAAGCCAACATGATCACAGATACTGTGGTCAAATTTTGCATTAGTAACACCTAAACAAAAGGGCGTGGGAGAAGGCATTTATACAAACCCTTCAGCCCCTTGCCGTCAAGGACTCTATCAACTATTTATGAAAACAGGGATCTGTGTAGTGCGTGTGATTAATCATGTAATAATGTATTCAATTGAATTTGGGAGTATCCAGCTTCAGTATGCCTCTTCCACATCCCTAAATTTAGATAAATAGGTTCAGACTCTCAGTGAACAGTGCATGGAAGTTTGAATTCTCTCTCACCATTTAGGTTGTTGTATGGTAGCATGTTCTTAGGACCTATGAGCAAATTTTCACTAGATATCTTCAGTCAGTGTGCCCATATACAAAGGCCACTTGGTGGTGTTCTGTGGGCAGCGGCCCCCCGTGTCCGCCTAACAGGTGCCCTCTGCTTTTAACCTTACGATCGATATTTGGATTTTGTGAATTGCTGACAGGAGCCGGATCTTTTTTGGCAAGTGCTTTGGGCGGGCGGGAGAGAAAAGCTCACCGTAGGTTAGGGGTGTCATTAGCAATTTTGTTCTTTATAGAGTGGGGTTAAATATAATAGGTTTTAAGCTATTAATTCTATAGGCTAGTACTTCCCTCCTACTGGGAAATGTTTATTTTCTCTAGCCCTTGGTGTTTTTTAACGTTGACGTAAATCCCTGCCGTGTCTTTGTGTAATGAAAGAGCTGCCCTTGAATGCTTCCCATGAAGAATGTGTTAGGGTATGGCTTTCTGCCCTCCTCCAGCTGCCACACGTGGAGTAAAGACAGGGAAATCACATTTGGTAGGGGATTTGCCACATTTTTTTTCTGAATGGAATTCTTTACTAAGTTTTAGGAAAAGGAGAAAATAGAAAATGTGGGAGACCGAATTCTTTGATTCTAGTTTAGTTCTGAGAGAGCTTTGATAAATCCCTTTTATTCTCTTGTGTAACCAAATGTAAAACAATTTTGCATACTCTGTCCAGCCAATTCCTAGTGAAAATATGGCTTTACCACAGGAATTCGGAGTTATTTCCTTCCCACCTGGAATGATTATTTTTCTCACGTCAGTGTATGTGGCAGCAAAAATGCATTTGCCCTGGGTTCATTACATTCCTGAGGGTCTAGATAAAGGGATTATTGACGGGGCTGCAAAAGCCTCTGACAGAGGGCTGTGTCTATGGTGCCCTCGTGAGGAATTGTCTGTATGCCTGTCTTTTCCACAGAGCCCTCTCCCTTGGACTATAGAGGGTTTTTAGCAAAGTAAGACAGAAGCACATGCTTTAAATAATGTTTGGTACAACCAGAGGTCTCACTTAAGAGTTCCAAGGATTAGCTGCACGAGGACATCATTGCATGACATGATGAACAATTGGAATGAGGAATTCGAGCAGTATGCAGAACTTCATCACCGTGTTGTCTGTGAGACTGGGGACATATCACAGGGTAGTGTAGGATACAGCAAGGTATGCCATGCCTGTGTAACATGAATGTGAAGCAGGAGCATGTGAGTGTCTAGGGAATCTCCAAGACCAGATTAAAATTCAAACCTAGCCAATCACTAAGTATTGGATTCCGGAAACAATTTTGGAATTCTAAAATTCTGATCTTTTTCTTCTGAGGTTTTTGTTTTTTGTTTTTCCATTGGACCACACCATGGCATCATCTTATAATCGTGGATACTTGGGAAAATTACAGAATTTGAAATAAATATTTAGGCTCCTGGCTGGCTTAGCCAGTAGAGCATATGCCTCTTGACCTCAAAGTCATCAGTTCAGGCACCTGGGTGGCTCAGTGGTTTAAAACCTCTGCCTTCAGCTCAGGTCATGATCTCAGGGTTCTGGACTCGAGGCCCATGTCAGGCTCTCTGCTCAGCGGGGAGCCTGCTTCCTCCTCTCTCTCTGCCTGCCTCTCTGCCTACTTGTGATCTCTCTGTCTGTCAAATAAATGAATAAATTAAAAAAAAAAAAGTCATGAGTTTAAGCCCCATGATGGACATAGAGGTTTCTTTTTAAAATAATAAAAATTAAAAAAAATAAATAATAAAAATAAATGAAATTAATATCTTAGTCTTAGAAATGGACTTTTCAGTTTTCTGGCCAGAGGTCAAACCTTTGCAGGTGTAATAAGACCAGATGATCATGAGACTTAGGTTGCTGTGCCCAAAGTTGACCCTTTAAATGCGACAATGTAACAACTTGTAATACCAAGATGACTTTGCTTGGAGTTAGCAAATATCGACCATAGAGAATCTGCTACAGTCAGTCCTGGAAAGTTTAATGGCCTCCAAGAACTCAGCTTTCTGAGTTTCTTCCCTTTAGCAAATGTTATTGAAATGACCCCACAGGAAAGAAAATACCAAACCACATTCTCTTTATTTTCCATAAAACCTGCATTCAAACCACATTAATAGGTAATGTATGAAATTTACATTTTGAGAGGTATATTAGATAGCTTTTTCTATGGATGCTTGGAATTATATAACAAAGAGAAACAGGAATTTATGAGATTTTTTAAAACTGAAGACATAAAAAAATATGCTGTATTTAAAAGTTAAAAAAAAAAAAAACCTGCTCTTGGTTATAATAGACCTAACTTGTATCCACATCCAAAAATCACTTTAACCCTCAGTATGCCCAATTTAAAAAATAGGTAAAGGATGTGAATAGTCATTTCTCAAAAAGAAGATCCACAAATAACCAAGAGGGAAATGCAAAGGTACTCAAATTCACTAATCATAATAGAAATGCAAATCAAAACAGTGGGAGACTTCCTCACACCTATTAGAAGGTCAATTATCAGAAAGAAGAAAGATAACAGGTATGTGGAGAAGATGTGGAGAAAGGGAATATTTATATACTCCTGGTGCAAATGTTAAGCTCTTATGGCCATTGTGGCAAAGAGTATGCGGTTTCTTTAAAAAAAATTTTTAAACCTGTACTATGCTCTAACAATCCCCCTTCTTGTTCTATAGCCAAAGGCAATCAGTATCACTAAGAGATATCTACATTGGGTGTTCATTACAGCATTACTCACAATAGCCAGAATACGTAACAACTTAAGTATGCATCCGTGGATGAAAGGATAAAAACAATGTGATATGTGCCTGTCACTCACACATCCTGAAATATTATTGACCTTAAAAAAAGAAGGAGGGGCGCCTGGTGGCTCAGTCATTAAGTGTCTGCCTTCTGCTCAGGTCGTGATCCCCGAGTCCGGGAATCTAGCCCCAATGGGGCTCCCTGCTCAGCAGGAAGCCTGCTTCTCCCTCTCTCACTCCCCCTACTTGTGTTCCCTCTCTAGCTGTGTTTCTCTCTGTCAAATAAATAAATAAAATCTTTTTTTAAAAAAGAGAAAGAAAGAAAGAGAAATCCTGCAATAACATGGATGAACTTTGGAGAACATTCTTCTAAGGGAGTTAAGCCAGATGCAGAAAGCAAAATCCTTCATGATCTCACCTATATGTAGAACCTAAAATAGCCAAACTCCTAGACACATAAAGTAGACTAGTGGTTCTGGGTAGAGGGGGAAATGGGAAGATGTTGGGCAAGTTTCAAATAAATGAGATGAATAGGTTCTGGAGATAAAATGAGATGTTGCAGCTTCAATGCCAAATCATCTCAGTAGAGAGAAAATTGTAATTAAATGAGTCCGATTTTCCCAGTGCATAAAATAGTTGTTTTTGCTGTATTGTGGTTCATGAAGTATGCAGTAGCATTGTCTAAAGAAACAAGGTACAGACCTTAATTAAATATTCCTAAAAAACGCTGACCATCATCTGAGCTTTCAGCAAGTTGAAGTCTTCTTGCCTGCGGAGGTTGCCTTGATATCGACGGCTGTTGTCTGATTAGGGTCATGGATACTGAAGGTTGGGGTGGCTGTTGCCCTTTCTCAAAGTAAGGCACCAGTAAAGTTTGCTGCACCAATGGACTCTTGATTTCACAGATTATTTCTCTGTAGCATGTGATGCTGTTTGACAGCATTTTACCCACAACAGAACTTTTGAAACTGAGGTCAGTTCTCTCAAACCTTGCCACGGCTTTATCAACTGAGTTGATGTGTAATACTCATTTCAACATTCTTCAGAGAATCTTCACCAGGACTAGATTTCATCTCTAGAAACCACTTTCTTTGCTCATTCATAAGAAATAACTCCTCATCCATTCAAGTTTTATCGTGAGATTGCAGCAATTCAGTCACACGTTCAGGCTCCACTTGTAATTAGAATTCCCTTGCTCTTTGTATCACATCTTTAGTTACTTCCTTTACTGACATCCTGAACACCTCAAAGTCCTCTGTGAGTGCTGGAATCAACTTCTTTCAAACTCCTGTTAATGTTGATATTTTGACTTTTTCTTTCCATCACAAATATACTTAGTGATATCTAGAATGGCAGATCCTTTCCAGATGTTTTCAATTTCCTTTGCCCACATTCATCAAAGGAACCACTATCTATGGCAACTGTAACCTTACAAAATATATTTGTTAAATAAGAAGAATTTGAAATAATATTTTCTCCCTGATCCCTGGACTCCAGAATGGATCTTGGATTAACCATGAAAATATTAATCTTGTTGTGCATCTCCAGCAGAGCTCTTGGGGGACCAGGTGCATTGTCAGTGAGCAACACTATTTTGAAAGAGTTCTTTCTTTCTGAGTAGACCTTAATAGTGGGCTTAAAATGTTCGGTAAACCATATAGTAAACAGATGTGCCATCATCCGTGCTTTGTTCCACATGTAGAACACAGGCAGAATAGATGGAGCATGATTCTTAAGGATCTTAAGATCTTCAGCATGGTAAATGAGCGTTGGCTTCAACTTGAAGTCACGAGCTGCAGTAGCACCTAACAAGAGAGTCAGCCTGTCCTTTAAAACCAGGCATTGCTTTCTCTATAGCTATGAAGGTTCTAGATGGCATCTTCCAATATAAGGCTATTTGTCTATGTTGAAAATCTCCTGTTTGGTGTAGCTACCTTCGTGAATTATCATAGCTCTATCTTCTGGATTACTTGTCACAGCTACTTCCTTGGCACTTGCTGCTTCAACTTGTGCTTTTGTTATGGATACAGCTTTATTCCCTCAATCTCCCAAGCCAACTTTTCTTTAGCAGCTTCCTCACCTCTCTCAGGTGTCCCAGAATTAAAGAGAGTTAGGGCTTTGCTATAGAGTAGGCTTTGGCTTAAGAGAAAGTCATGGCTCATTTGATCTTCTATCCAAACCACTAAAATTTTACTCATCTCGGCTGTGAGACTGTTAGGCTTTCTTATCACCTAAATGTTGACTGGAGCAGTGCTTTTAATTGCCCTCAAGAACTCTCCCTTCACATTCATAACCTGGCTAACTGTTCAGCATGATGTTAGGACTCTTTTGGCTTTTGACATTGCTTCTTTACTAAGCTTAATCATTTCTAACCTATGCCCTGTAGTGATAGACCTATGACTCTTCCTTTCACTTGAATACTCACAGGCCATTGTGGGGTTATTAATTGGCCAGATTTCAATATTGTGTCTCAGTTAATAGGGAGGCCTGGGTGGAAGAAGAGAGACAGGGGAAACCTCTGGTCTGTGGAACATTCAGAACACACACAGCGTTTATCTCTTAAATTAGCTGTCTCATATGGGTGTGATTCCTGACGTCTCAAAACAATTACAATAATAACATCAAAGATCACTGATCATAGGTCACTGTAAAAATATAATAATGAAAAAGTTTGAAATATGAGAATTATCAATACGTGACATGGACTTGAAGTGAGCAAATGCTGTTGGTGAAAGGGCTCTGATAGATTTGCTCAACACATACTAGCTATAGACCTTGAGTTTGTGAAAATGCAGTATCTAAAGCACAGTAAATTGAAACACAGTAAAATGAGGTACACCTGTACGGAAATGTAACTATAGTTAACAATACTGTATACTTCAAATTTGTTATGAGTGAAGATCCTGAGTGCCTGTAAGGAAAAGAAAACGCAAATGGTAAGTGTAGGAGATGACGGACTTGTTAATTAGCTTGTTTGTGATGAATATTCCACAAGGTATATGTATAGCTGACCCTTGAATGATGTCAGAGTTAAGGGCACTAACCCACCTCACAGTTGAAAATCCACGTATAACTTTTGACTCCCCCCATGTTTACCAGTAGCCTGCTTTGACTGGAAACCATATGAGAATTAGTCAATTAACACATTTTATATGTTGTAGTATATACTGTATTCTTAGACTAAAGTAAGCTAGAGAAAAAGTAAGAAAATCATAAGGGACGGAAAATATATTTGTAGTACTACAGTGTGTTTAAAAAATAAAACAAAACCTGTGTCTAAGCGGACCTGTGCAGTTCAAACTCATGGTTCAAGGGTCAAGTGTATATCAAACTTCAGATCATATACCTTAAATCTTTACAATTTTTAATTGTTATCTTCCATAAATGTAGAAAATACATTTAGAATGATAGTTTCTCCCCCCATTTGTAACGGAATCTATATTCCTTACTAATGGACTAGCACACATGAATTCCAGTTTCAAAGGAAAGACAAATAAGCACTCAGCTGGGTTTCTTTAGTGTTTGTGCATTGGGGAGAATGCTTATATAGTGCAACAGTTTTGTGTGCTCACTCCCGAAGGACAAGGAAATCGTGCAGAAACTTCATATGCCAAGTTCACGAAAGAAATGTTAGCTTATTCCATATGGCGATGGCTGTTGATGTAGGAAAGATTATAACTGGACTGGTACCTCTCAGAAATTGCAACTTTTAAAATTAATGACTTGAGTCCATCAACTGCTGAAAAATAGGACTTGAAAAGTATTTCCCAGCTCTTTGCACTGGGCTTAGAATCTGCACAAAGGGCTTGAGTCTTTTCTAGGAGAGGGATACCACAGTAGGTGGGTGCATATAATTTACACAAGTTGAAACAAAAATTAGCTGTCAGGTCATCTAAAGGCTAGGCTGCTATAACAAAAAGCTCCTAAAATCCAAGTCTAAAATACGTAAGACACCACTTTCAGTCTCCTTTAATAACCTGACCAGACTGAGCTTGAAGGACAGCCATGTTCACCAAGGTCTTCACTGGGGCAGTCTTCTGTATGGTGGAAGCCAGGTCTTAGCCTGGACTGCATTACTACAAGATGGGACATGTGAGATGGTCCAGGCAAATACTTACCTTCCAAGGAGCAAGAAGAAGCTGTCTTTACCTGTTCTCCCATTCTATTGACCAGAGCTTCATCATTGTAGTAATGTTCTCCAGAGAAAGAGAATCAGTAGGATGTATATACTATAGATACATGCAGAGAGATTGATTGCAAAGAATCTATTCAGATGATAATGAAGACTGAGAAGTCCTATGATGTGCTCTCTACAAGTGGAAGACCCAGGATAGTGGTAGAGGGGGAGAGTCTGAAGTCTATAGAATGGGTACTATAGGGCTTCACCCTGGTCTGCAGGCCTGAGACCCAAGTGTCCCAAATGCAGGAGAAAATCAGTATTCCTAGCCATGCATCAGGCAGACAAAAAAACTTAACCTTCCTCCATCCTTTGGTTCTATGAAGACCCTCAATGTATTGGACAATGCCCTCTCACATTGGGGAGGACCATCTTCCTTACTCAGTGCCACAACTCATATGTAAATCTGGAAATGCCCGGAAATAAAACTGAACTGCTATCTGGGCTTTCTTCACATCAGTCAAGTTACCACAGAAGATGAACCATCACAGGTGGTCAGGCATGTCTGTTGTGAGGAGGCTGGGAAATGGTGTTTCTAGCTGGTGGCCCTATCTCAGGGAGAGGAAAACTGATTGGGAATCAGACAGTAGCAATCTACTCTCTGACTTGCCGTTCTCACAATTAAGAGAGTTTATAACCAAGATGTGGTTTTAAGAGGATCATGATAATACATAATTGAGCTCTCCCAGAAAAAAATCAAATAGACTTTTCTGTCCATTAATAAAGGGTTGTGACAATAAAGTATTGGTTACAATATTAAAGTTGACATGTCCACTTTGTAATCAAGTTTCCTGGTATTAACTCTCTGGCCAGAGTGGGCTAGCTTCTAGATGGTGCCTATGTCTTCTCCAGCCTCTTGGATTATGCTAGAAGCACTAGGTGAGCAAGCTCCATACTGGGGAAAAGTGGTTAATGTAAAACAAATTCACTGCATTAGGCAAAATATTTATATCTTGGGTTTTGTTGTTGGTTTTTTTTTTTTGGATGAGATCATAAGTGCTTTTTCATTTTTCTATCAGAGACCGTCAAAACTAAAACGTGGCTTTGGTATCCAGATCAGTGCGCAGCCACTGCGGTGTGCAAGACTTGCCAGATAAACCATTGCCGTTCACTATCAGGAGTAAATTAATTTTCTTAAAAACCAACTCTAGGAACCTGGGTGGCTCTGCAGGAAGCCTGCTTCTCCCTCTGCCTGCCGTTCCCCTTGCTTGTGCTTTCTCTCTCTCTGTCTGTCAAATAAACAAAATTTCAAAAAACAAACAAAACCCAGCTCTGTAAAAGTCCCAAGCAGACTCTGCTGATGTCTGCAAGCCTATTTTCCCAGCACCAGTTTGCCATCTGCAAACCGTCCGGAACTTTGTTAGTGTCAGGTCTGCTACATAGTCTCCAGCGAGGTGATTCTTTGTACACTCAGGTTGAAAAGTATAAATTCTGGATAAAAAGATAGCTTAGGGGACCAGAAAAATAAAAGTGTCCACAACAATGAGCTTTAAAGGAATTCAGCCTGTTCTCTGGGTTGGAAAAAATAGGAAATTCTTATCAACCCTGGGGATCATTAGCTAATTGTTCTTTTTCTAAATCCAGTTATCTTACAGCGGATTTCTTTGACAGAAATTACTGGTGACATGTCTTCATATGACCGATGTGGCTTGTTTTTTTTTTTCCTTTTCATTTCCAGGATAGCTGGCAAAAAGCGACTGGTCAGCCATTTTCTTATCTTCCTCTGCATTCAATTGCCAGGAGCCACAACAATTTTAATCAGGGTTTTCAATTAGAATTTTCCTTTTCTTGTGTGCTTTCCTTTCCTCTTACCTCCTGCAGGCTTCTGATCTTCTAGAATCCATAGGAATTGCTCATGTTCCATCTGCATTTCTTCTTCCTTGGGCAATTTCCCAACTAGGGAAGGAGTAGGAGCAAGACAAAACACTGCACAGAAATCCCCTGGCTTCCCAGGTGCTCTCTTACCCTCAAAGAGATTTTTGTGTTGCTTAGCCACCATTGCTAACACATCTTTAGCACCTTATTAGCAATAAAGAGTAATTTAGGAAAGAATGTTAATTTAAAGCTGGTTTGGCCTGAATGCCACAGGAGAAAAAAAATGAGCCATACACAGTGGTGGGTGTGCGTGAGTGTGTGTTCGCTTCACAGAGTAGTGGTGTCAGCAGTGTTTACTCCGAGCCTGAATTCTTCCGCAAGTACTCAAAGCAATATTCCCTTTTACTAAAAAGGACACCTACAATAGATAAACTGTGATCTCTTTAGCAAAAACGTTGAAATTAAAATATTTGTATCCTGTTTTGATGCTGACAGAAGCCTAAAGATAATGTTTCTTTTTGGTCAATCCCCCGCTTTTCACTGCAAGATCCATCCCCTATAGGGGATGGTCCCTGTCTCTTGTGAATAGCAGAGATTGCAATGGTGGAGGAAAAAACAAAACTGAGGATTGATATGGGTATTTTTTAACTTACCTAGGTTTCCATTTGTCTAGATATCTAAATTCAGTTGCAGAACTAGAATGGTTTGTTTTCACCAAACTGTACTCATTTGTTTTGTCATTGATTCTTTTTTAAAATTTAGATTCAATTAGCCAACATATAGTAGGTCGTTAGTTTCAGATGTAGAGTTCAATAATTTATCAGTTGTGTATAACACCCAGTGCTCATCACATCATGTGCCCTCCTTAATGCCCATCACCCAATGACCCCATCTCCCACCCTCTTCCTCTCCCACAACCCTCAGTTTGTTTCTTATAGCTGAGAGTTTCTCATGGTTTGTCTCCCTCTCTGATGAGTTCCTATTCAGTTTTCCCTCCCTTCCCCTATTCAGTTATTCACTAAATACTTACAGGTCACTGTTAAATATTTGGGAAAACACAAGAAAGTCTAAGATACTCCTTACATTTTCTAGAATGCAACTCTATAACTCAGAAAAAATTCTCCTGCATAATGATTTTTTGATGCTGTCATAACACTACAAAATAATATCCCATAGAATTAGGAGCCAAATGAACACTGGAGCTAGCCAGTGCTGTAAAACCAAGGAAAAAGAAAGTATCACTTGAAGTTGCAGCTTGATATGGGAGTTGGATGACAGACTTGGTGTATGCAGAAAGAAAGAGATGGTACTCTAGGCACAGAACCTAGAAAAGGGTGCCCTAATGCAAAGTTGGGCTTGTTTAAGAAAGTGTAAATAACTGAAGAGCAGAGGAGTAGCAAGAGATACTCCTGAAAATGTAGTAAGAGTGCTCAGCCTGGGTAGGCAAAGCCAAGGATGGCAGATGGAGAACAGTGAAAAGTCCACCACTGTCACAGAGTGTAGAAAGGATTGTGGCCAGAGAGTACAAGGTGGGTGTGTTTATAAATATGAGGTTCATACATGACCAGGGTCCTAGAGTTTTCAATATAGGTCTTTGAATTTCTATGAAAAACGTTGTTGAGCTGCCTTGTTATTTTTTCCTGTCACTTTAAGAAACCTGACTGTAGATGGATTTCTATCCCGCAGAATTACTGTAAGGGTATTATGAGAGAGAGGGAATATCTGGTCTTCTAGACTATAGCTAGATTACACGTCAGCATGGAAGTGACTTTATACCAAGGTAAAGCTGAAGCTCCTTGGATAAATGATTATTTAAGAAAATAAATCCTGGGCTCTGTGGGTTAAAGCCTCTGCCTTCGGCTCAGGTCCTGATCTCAGGGTCCTGGGATTGAGGCCCGTATAGGGCCCTCTGCTCAGCAGGAGGCCTGCTTCCTCCTCTCTCTCTGCCTGCCTCTCTGCCTACTTGTAATCTCTCTCTGTGTCAAATAAATAAATAAAATCTTAAAAAAAGCAAAAAGAAAAGAAATCCCTTGGTATGTTAAACCAGGGCTCCTCAGCCATGGTACTATTGACAATTTGGGCTAGTAATTCTTTGTTGGGAAAGCGGGGATAATACTAGGTACACTGAAGATTATTTAATAGCATCTCTGGTCCCTAGCTACCCTAGATGCTGGTAGCACCTCCTTCCCAAAACCGTGACAATCAAAAATATCTCCAAATGATACCACATATCACCTAGCAGACCAGATCACCTCCAGTCAACAGCCTCTATTAGAACCATTGGAAGAAACCCACTGCTTTGTTTTTCAAACAGAATTGCCTGGCCACAATGGGTACTGGTACCTTTGGCCCTTAACCACTCAAATAAACCAAGGCGTTCATCTCAGTGGATTCATGGGTAGAAATCAACTACCTCATACCATGCCAGTGTCCACGACAGGTGAGGAATGGGGTGAAAAGTCACCAATGGAGAGGAAGAATTGGAGAGGCAATGAAGACTTTGCAAGATTTGAATAGTGGCGTCTTCCACACAACCAGAATGGCCTAGTGATGTCATCTTCTCTCTTCCTTTTCAGGATGAGAAAACAGAATAAGTGCTGGGAAGTCAGAGTAGCTGGTTTGGTTTCTTGTATTTTGTTTGGTTTTGTGTGTGTGGGTATTTTGCACATTAGTGTTTGGATTTGTAGCTCAAATTTTTCTGGGTAATAGGAATGTGAATCCACTAGTCAGTTTCTACTTTTGACTCTCTCTGATAAGTCATGCTTTTTAAGGCCATGCGCCAGGCCACAATGGTGTCACTTCGATGGCCGCTGCAGTTGGGAAGCAAGGCCTAAGTACTGGTGATTTATCTCCTGCTGGAGAGCTCATAGCTACAAACTAACACTCATTTTCAAGTTTCACATTTAATTTGAGGTAAATGTGAATTTTGGGAATTTCCTATGGTGTCTAGAATTCTTATGTTGCTTATTTGTAACTGTCATCCACCTTGGAAACTGATGAGATTCAAGGATCATAGACATATTTTTTATTGATAGATAGTTGATGCATAGTGGCACATTAGCTTTGGGTATGCAAATAGTGATTCAAGATTTCTCTGTTAGGCTACACTCATCTCAACTGTAGCTACCATCTGTCACCATACCATGCTATTACAGTACTATTGACCATATTCCCTATGCTGTACCTTTTCTCCTCATGACTTGCTTATTTCTTAACTTAGAAGGCTGTATTTCCCTTTCCCCTTCACCCATTTTGCCCATCCCCCATTTCTTTCCCTTCCAGCAAGTCACTTTGTTCTTTGTGTTTATGCGTGTGTGCTTTTTGCTCATTTGTTTACTCATTGTTTTGCTTTTAGATTCCATTTATTTATTTAACTTATTTTTTTAAAGATTTTATTTATTTATTTGACAGAGAGAGACACAGCGAGAGAGGGAACACAAGCAGGGGGAATAGGAGAGGGAGAAGGAGGCTTCCTCCCGAGCAGGGAGCCCAATGCAGGGCTTGATTCCAGGACCATGGAATCATGACCTGAGCCAAAGGCAGCAGGTCTTTGACTGAGTCACATAGGCACCCCTTTATATTCCATTTATAAGTAAAATCATGTCATACTTGTCTTTCTCTCCCTGACTTATTTCATTTATAACATCTCTTAGGTCCACCCATGTTGTTGCAAATGGGAAGATCTCATCTTTTTATATAGCTGAGCAATACTCCATTGTATACATGTGCCACATCTTCTTTGTTCATTCATCTACAGATGGCCACCTGAGTTGCTTCATATCTTGGCTATTGTAAATAGTGTTGCAGTAAACATAGAGGTGCATATTTTTTTTTGAATTAGCGTTTTTGTTTCCTTTGGGTAAATACCCAGTAGTGTAATTACTGGATCATATGGTATTTCTATTTTGAATTTGGGGGAACCCATATACTGTTTTCCGCAATGGCTGTAACAATTTATGTTCCCACCAACAGTGCACAAGGGTTCCTTTTTCTCCACAACCTTGCCAATACTTGTTACTTCTTGTCTTTTTGATTCTACCTATTCTGACAGATAAAGTGGATACCCCTTTGTGCTTTTGATTTGTATCTCTCTGATGGTGATGGATATTGAGCATCATTTCATGTATCTGTTGGCCATCTCTGTGTCTTTGGGAAATGTCTTTTCAGGTCTTCTGCCCCTTTTTAAATAAAAACAACAACAACAACTTTTTTTCCTAGTTTTGAGTTATTTAAGTTCTTTACCTACTTGGGGTATTAAACCTTGATGAGTTATATCATTTATGGAAGTCTTCTCCCATTCAGTAAGTTGCTTGTTCATTTTTTTTATTTGATGAATTCCTTCATTGTGCAAGCTTTTTATTATGGTGTAGTGCCAATAGGTTTTTTTTGCTTTTGTTTCATTTGCCTGAGGATGGATAGTGCAAATGTTGCCTAGTCCAATGTTAAAGAAATTGCTGCCTGTGTTTGCTTTTAGGACTTCTATGATCATGTCTCACGTTTACTTGGTTAGTCCATTTTAAGTTTCTTTTCGTGTATAGCATAAGAAAGTGGACCAGTTTCATTCTTTTGTGTGTAGCTGTCCTGTTTTCTCAGCATCATTTGTTAAAGACACGGTCTTTTCCTCGTTGTATATTCGTTTCTCTTTTATGATCCAATTAATAGATTAATTTGACCATATAAGCATGAGCTTATTTCTGAGTTCTCTATTCTGGTCTGTTGATCTGTGTGTCTCTTTTTCTGCCGGTACTATACTGTTTTGATTAACCACATTGTTGTAGTACAATGTGAAATCTGCTACTATGATGATACCTCCTGCTTTATTTGTCCTTTTCAAGATTGCTTTTGCAGTTTGTGGTCTTTGTGATTGCATACCAATTTTAGGATTATTTGCTCTATCTCTGTGAAAAATGTTGTTGGTATTATGATTGGGATTGCAGTGTATTTGTAGATAGTTTTGGGTAGTGTGGACATACTAAAAAATTCTTTAAATCTGTGAGCATGGAATTGCTTTGCATTTATGTCATCTTCAACTTCTTTGATCAACATTACTTTTTCAGACTACTGGTTTTTTACCTCCATGGTTAAATTTATTCCTAGGCTTTGATTTTTGGTGAAATTGTAAATGGAATTTTTTTTTAATTTCTCTTTCACTGCTTCAGTATTAGTGTATAGAAACATGGTTGGTGTCTGCATATTAACTTTTTGTCCTGCAATTTACTGACTTCATTTATTCTGATAGTTTTTTGGTGAAGTCTTTAGGGGTTTCTATGCATAGTATCATGTCATCTACAAATAGTGATAGTGGAACTTCTTCCTTACCAATTTGGATGCCTCTTATTTCTACGTATCTGATTGTTGTAGGTAGAATTTCCAGTACAGTGTTGAGTAAAAGTGGTGAGACTGGACATCATGATCTTCTTCTTGATCTTAGAAGAAAAGCTTTCAGCTTTTCCCCATTGAGTATAATGTCAGCTGTGAGTTTCTCACACGTGGCCTTTATTATTTTGAACTATGTTCCCTCTAAGTCTACTTTGTTGTGAGTTTTTACCATGAACAGATGTTGAATTTGTCAGTTGCTTTCTGCATTTATTGGGATGATCATACAATTTTTATCATTTTGCTGAGGGGGTGTGTTATGTAGATTGGTTTGCAAATATTGAACCATGCTTGCATTCACCCAGAATGAATTCTACTTTATCGTGATGGGCATGTCTTTTAATGTATCACTGAATGTGGTTTTCTAATATTTCTCAAGGATTTTCACAACTATTTCATCATGGATATTGGTCTGTAGTTTTCTCTTTTCATTGTGTTTTTGTCTGGTTTGAGTATCGGTATAATGCTGGCTTGATGGACTAGGAAGCTTTCTATCATCTGTTACTTTTTGGAATAATTAGAGAACAATAGGTATTAACTCTTCTTTAAATCTCTGGTAGAATTTGCCTGCACATCTATCTGATTCTAGACTTCTTCTTGGGATTTTTTTTATTATTATTATTATTACTGATTCCATTTCATTATTAGTAATTGGTCTCTTCAGATTTTCTCTTTCTTCCCGATCCAGTTTTGGAGAATTCTGTGTATATATCCATTTCTTCTAGGTTGTCTGTTTAGTTGACATAAACTTTTTCATGATCTTCTCTTAGAGTTATTTGTATTTCTCTAGTACAAGTTGTTATTTCTCTTTTGTTTCTCATTTTGTGTCATCTCTTTCTCTCTTGTTGAGTCTGGGCAAAATTTTATCACTTTTGTTTACCTTTTCAAAAAACGAGCACTTGCCTTCACTGACTTTTTTTTAAATCTCCATTTCCTTTATTTCTGCTTTGATCTTTACTTTTTATTTTCTTCTATCCTTTGAGGATGTCTTCTTCTTTCTCAAGTTTCCTTAGGTAAAAGATTAGATGGCTTATTGGAGATATTTTCTTATTTCTTGACAAAGACCTGAATTGCTATAGGTTTCCCTTTTAGAACAGCTTTCACTGCATACCAAAGATTTTGGAATGTTATATTTTCATTTTCATTTTTCTTCATTGATCCATCAACTATTAGTAACATGTCGTACCATGTATTGTTTTTCTTCGAGTTTTTTCCCCTTGAGATTAACTTCTAGTTTAATATCGCTGTAGTTAGAAGGGAGGCATGATACAATTTCAGTCCTCTTTAATTTGAGACTTATTTGGGGGCTTAAATGTGATGTTTTCAAGAGACTGTCCCATGTATACTTGAAAAGAATGTGTATTCAGTTATTTTGGGTTCAGTATGTCATTCAAAGACACTGTTTCCTTACGGATTTTCTGCATGGACGATCTGTCCGTTGATGTACATGGTATGTTAAAGTCACCTACTATTACTATATTACTGTCAACTTTTCCTTTGTTGCCTGTTAATATTTGCTTCATGTGTTTAGGTGCTCCTCTGTTGGGTGTATAGATATTTACAATTTTGTATCTTCTTGTGTATCATATGTGATGCTCTTTTATCATATGTGATGCCCCTTTTTGTCTCTTGTTACAGTCTTTGTTTTAAAGCCTATTATGTCTCATAAAAGTATTGGTAGCCCAGCTTTTTTTCCCACCGCTATATGCATGCAAAATCTTTTTCCATTCTTTAACTTT
This sequence comes from Spilogale gracilis, assembly GCA_004023965.1. NCBI lineage: Eukaryota > Metazoa > Chordata > Mammalia > Carnivora > Mephitidae > Spilogale > Spilogale gracilis. The sequence continues at coordinate 18,758 of PITA01015292.1, forward strand.
CAGTTTAGGTCTTTCTCTTGTAAGCAGCATATAGATGGTTCTTGGTTTTTTTTAATCCATTCTGCCAATCTATGTCTTTTGGGAAGCACTTAGACCATTTACATATGAAATAACTACTGATATGTATGTACTTCATGCTATTTTGTTAATTGTTTTCTGGTTGTTTTTGAAGTTCTTCCTGTTTCTTCTTTTTCTCTTCTTGTGATTGATGACTTTTTGTAGTGTTATGCTTGGCTTTATTTCTCTTTATTTTATATCTTTCTGTTCTTGGCTTTGGGTTTGTGGTTATTAACAAGTTTATATATAGCATCATAAGTATATGGCAGTCCTCATTAATTTTTCGGTCACTTCAGTTTGAACACATTCTGAAAGATCAATTTCTTTAACTCCTGCCTCTACATTTTATGTATATGTCATCATCTTTTATGTGTTTTTATTCATAATTTTCTTGTAATTATGTACCTTTCTTTTCCTTCTAGGGCTAGTTTAGTAGCAATGAATTCCTTTAATGTTTGTCTGGAAAACATTTTATCCCTCTTTCAATTCTAAATGATAACCTTGCAGGGTAGCGTATTCTTGGTGCTACATTTTTTTTTTCCCTCTCAGCACTTTGTATATATCATATCTCTCCCTTCTGGCCTGTAGAGTTTCTGCTGAAAAATCAGCTGATACCATTACAGGGACTTCCTTTTATGTCACTATTTGCTTCCCTTTTGCAGTTTTTACGTTTTTTTCTTTATCTTTAATCTTTTACATTTAAAAAAAAATTTTTTAAGTAATCTCTACACCCAACATGGGGTTGGAACTCACAACTCTGAGATCAAGAGTCACATGGTCCACTGACTCAGCCAGCCAGGCACCCCTTTAATCTTCTATATTTTATTGTGTTTCGTGGTGTGGGCCTTCTTGGGTTTATCTTATTTGGATATTTCTGTACTTCCTGAACCTGGATGTCTGTTTGCTTCCCCAAGTTAGAGAAGTTGTGAGCTAGTATTTGTTTAAATAAGTTCTCTGCTTCTATCTTCTCCTTCTTTGACTTCTGTAATGAGAATGTTTGCATGAGATTCCTTCACCTATCCTCATTTTTAAAACTCCTTTTTCTTTTTGATGTTGAATTTGGGTGCTTCCCGTTGCCTTGTCTTCCAGATCACTGATCCTTAATTCTGCATACACTAATCTATTGATTATCTTTAGTATATTTTCATTTCAGTTATTGTATTCTTCAACTCTGATTGGTTCTTTCTTATATTTTATATCTTTTTGGTGAAGTTTTGAGTTCTGAAGGAACAGCCTCATGAACATCTTTATTATCATTACTTGAAAGGCTCTGTTAGGTAATGCTTATATCTGTTTCATTTAGTCCTTTTTCTGAGTTTTTGTCTTATTCTTTTATTTGGAGCATATTCCTATCTCCTCATTTTGCTTGATTGTCTTTGTTTCTATGAATTAGGTGGAACAGCTACTTGTCCTAAAGTTGAAGGACTGGTTTTGTGTATGGTCATGTTCTATGTAGACTGTGGGTGACATTGGTTAGATGGCTGGAGCTGTATCTAGGGTGAGTTAGGGGTCCTGGAGCACTCCATGCTGGGGGTGCCATGATGGGATGGCTGGAGTTGAAGTGGACATGAGCTGGGCCAGAGTGGTCCTGTGTCTCTCCACATGGAGAGCTGGCAGGACAGCTGAAATTAAAGTGGGCGCAAGCCAGAGGGTCCTAGGGCTCTCAAAGGTGATATGTATATGGGTGAGGGCAGTCTCTGGGCTGTCTGCAGAGAGGGTGCCCTGCAGGGTAGTTAACGCTGAAGAGGGTGTAAGCTGAGCAGTCATGGAGCTCCGCATATAGAATTTGCTCTGGCAGAGTGGCCAGAGCCAAGCTAGGGTTTGGGCTCAGGTATCCTGGGGTATTTCACAGGGGGGCACCCTAGCAGGGTTCCTGGAGCTGAAGTGTGATATGGACTGGGAGGGGAGGGTTCCCAGTGTACTCCACAAACAGAGTGCTCTGGCAATACACCTTCAGATGAAGTGGGTAAAGGTTTGGGTGGTCTCTGGGTTCTCCACACACAGGGCTCCCTGGCAGAACAGCTGAAGCTGAAGTAAGTGCAAGCTGGCATGTCGTGGGGTCCTCAGGACAGGGGTTTTCTGGCAGGGTGATGAGACTGATAAGCGAGTATGTCCTTGAGCGTGCTGTGCAGAGAGCACCGTGGTGCAGTGGCTAGAAATGAGGTGGGGTGTGGACCAGGAAACTCTGCCTTACTCCATAGAAGGGGTTCCCTGGTGGACTGGCTGGAACTGAGGCACAGGCCAAGTGTTCTGGGATCCTCCACACAGGAGGCACCTTGACTGGGTTCCTAGATCCAAAGCAGACATGAGCCAGAAGGTCCTGGAGCACTCTATCCTAGGAGTATGTTAACAAGCCATCTAGAGCTAAAGTGTTGTTCTAGGGTGTTTTGCACCTGTGGCACCTTGGCAGGATGGTTGGAGCTTGGTGAACACTGACCTGGGCTGTCCCGAGGTATGCAGCACTTTGGCACCTTGTAGGATGGCTGGGATTGGTGTGGACTAGGGCCCAGGGCTTGCTGAGGTGGCAGGAAGGCTGCAACACCCAGACCCGCACTCCCACCTGTGCTATCAAGGTGGAGGGACAATGTAAACCCAAGCATTCACCAACAGCCCCCTCACTTTGGGTGGATTCTAAGGCTGGTTCTTTTACAGTCTATTGGCTCCTTTAAACTGCAGTTTTTTTCTGTGGTCCAGGCATCTGGAGCTGGTGCGGGCTAGTGATCTTGGTGCTTGCTAAGGAGACAGCTCCATCGTAGCCTTTGGATCCTGTTCCTATCCACATTTTCATGGTGAAAGAGGAGCATAAACCATGGCACTGACCAGCTCCAACCCAGAGGGCATGAGCAGCTCCTGAGCCATTTGGCTGGTTTTTATGTACTCTAGTTCCTCTTTGAAAGCATGACTATTTTCTGTGCCCCAAGGCAGACGAATCCCCACCAGGTCTCTCAGTGCTGTCCCTTCCCCCTGCAGTTGGCATCTTCAGGCATGAGGATTCCCTTCCTTACAGTGCCTCTGTGCCTCTTGGTGTCCTCTCCTTGGGCTCTCTTTTTTACTTCAGGAGCTGTTCAGTCAGCACTCATCTCTTCTTCAGGAGGACTTGCTTTGTAAAAAGTTGTAAATCTGGTGTGTCCATGGAGGAGGGAAGTTCGAGGTCTTCCTATGTCTCCACCTGAGACCAGAACCTATCATTGGTAAAGATGTGTTTCTACTATCTTTTTTTTTTACCCTAAGAAAAAGAGCTTTCAATACCAGAAACTTATTCATCTATCCAAAGTTTGCCTCCAAGGAGGCTTCAGGAACAAATTCTGCAGTGGTATTTTGAAGTCAAAACCACCTTTCCTGGGGGAGCCATAGTTCTCAATGACTGTCCTTTTAATCTTCTCTGAGAAGAAAAAACTTTTGATTAAAATTAAATATTTCAAACTCGAAGGAACTCATTCTACTCCACAGAATTTAATATTGCCTTTCATCCATACATGGTGTCCAATACACTGAGTATTAGCATTCCCTGGGCACACATCACATTCTTCAATTTGGCTGGGCTGTTGCCCTCATTCTTTACTCTAGAGTGCCTTTTGCTGGAGAAACTACTGACATTATCTTGTCATAGTGAAGTGAATGCATAGTGGGTAGAGGAAACCCATGACCACCAAATAAGGATACTTGGTATTGCAGATGTTTGCTCAGCAAAGAGAATTTTTATGAACCAGATTGCTGAATACAATGTCCAGAAAGAAGGAGAGTTAATTATGTTTCTAAGACTAATGAAGTGATAGCCCCCTTTGCGGTTAGGGCTAGTCATGTCATTTATTTACTTACTTATTTATTATTGTTTTTAGACATGTTTTTTAAATCTAATAGTTGCATTAAAAGCATACCTCAGGGGACAAATAGACTATCCACCATGTATCAGAAAACAAATCCTTGAAAAAGCTCTTAGTAATAGATTTAAGTCTGAATTAAATATAAATTAGATAGCAGTAATTCAAAGTAATTCTGTCATTCATCTCATAAATTAATTGTTAGAAGTCAAACAAATTAAAAATTTTAAAGAACTTTGGGCTACCTAATTTAGCTGCCTGTGAGCATAAGATTTGCTTATGGGTTTACTTATCAGATCAATTGAAAGCAAGGAAGAATGCCTCACCAATCTGATTGAAAGTATTACTTCATTTCCTGAGACAAAGATCCCACTTTTCTGTCTTTAATTTCATCTCTGGGATTTTGGTTCTCTCCTTTGGAGTGAAGCAAGAACATTTCTTCTTCAGCTTCCCTCTGCACCAGGATGTAAAAATCTCAAGAAATATGGTATCATGTTTTGTCATTTTATAGTTTATTTGTTTTGCCTGAAGCTACCTAAAGTTATTTCAAATAGCTCAGTAAATACCAGGGTTTCAGAATTTTGACTAAATTGCTTTTGCCTAAGATAGCCTGTATTTTTCTACATTTACTGCTTATTTATCCTCAAAGAATATAGTATTTTCCTCTTCATTTATTAGATATTGCCCACTGCATCCTAACTAAACCTAGTGTATAGCCTTTGATGTTCACACAGCTAACAAAATATATGCATTTAACCAAATTTTATCTTCACAGAGTTGACAGATTAAGATGGGAGAATATCTAGGTGCATTAAGTTTATTATTTACTATTTATCCATTCCAACGTGTATGTGGCAGTTGAAGCCTCCGCAGTAGCTGAATAACTAAAACAGCCTATATTTTTGAGCTACAGAACAGCATCTGGTTTTGTTTCCTGAATGAATAACTATTCAAGCATTGACATCATATGTCAGTGAGGATCCAGTCCAGAAAGTAGACCTTGGATAGGTTGTTCCATCAAGACCATCTAATCCCATATAAGCAGAGGCAGTGAGACCACCAGAGATGATCCACTTGGGTTTTAGGTGATGTTGCCAAGGGCCACTAGTTGTGGCAGCCACCTACCAACAGCTGAAACAAGAGAACTGCCACCCCTCTTAGAGAAGGCACCAGAAGCAGAGGAGAAGGCGAAACCCTGAGCTCACCAGTCTCCTGCTGGCGTCCCGCAGTGGAAACCAGCTGGCAAGGCAGCCTAGGAAACAGGTAGTGCAAGGGGCAGCCTCCTACCTTACAGAGCAGGGCATGGAAACTGTAAGAAAAGTATAGGATAACAAATGACGGACCTATCTAGAAAGTACTGGTCAGGAAAGAGAAGTGCTTCTGTTGGTACAGTAATCCTCTGAGTGCTTTGTGCATATGTATCTCCTTAGAGGAAATGTGTTGTTTTGTTCTCAGTCTAGGATGTGACAATTATTGGTTAGTAAGACCTTCTCAAGTCCCATGATAGGAAAGAGATTGCAGAAGCATGAAATAGAAGGGCAGTGTATACTTGAAGAATCGGTGTTAACATACATAGGAGATGTCTCTTCTTTTCAATGATGTGTTGCTCTTACAAATTATTTGTAGCTTGTTTTTCTCACTTATTTGACTGGTGGACTTCTCGAATCTGCTTCCACCGAAACGCTGCCACTATGCCTCGTCTGCCTACAAGGGATATAAGATGAATGTGGTTCATGCTCATGATAAGCATGAGGAGACCAGGACCAACTCCAGCAGAGCTGAGTGTGGGTTCAGTGAACCACTTCCCCACTGCCTGACAGTGTGTGTCTGCACGAGTGCTCTGGTTCACATGCAGGGCGGGCAGCTGGACCCCTTAGACCCAGTGTTTGACCTGGGCTCTGAAAGATGGGTGAGTAATTACCCTCTGCGACAGGGGCAAACGGCAGCTGTGGAGCGTGGCCTTCACATCTTTCCTAGTTTCTTGAGGCCAGAGTTTTTTCCAATGAAGAAACCTCTCTGCTCTGGTTCATTTGGAAAAGCTGTTGTTTTATTTATTTATTTGATAGAGAGAAACACAGCCAGAGAGGGAACACAAGAAGCAGGAGTGAGAGAGGGAGAAGCAGGCTTCCCGCCGAACAGGGAGCCCGATGTGGGGCTCGATTCCAGGTCTCCAGGATCATGACCTGAGCTGAAGGCAGTCGCTTAACCAACTGAGCCACCCAGGCGCCCCTGGAAAAGCTGTTGTTTTAAAGGGATGTGGTGTACGTGCGTGTGTCTATGTGCATATGTGTGTGCGAACTAGATGATTTTTATGGCAATTAACAGAATAGTGCTTCAGAGACATTGAAAGGGAGAGTTTGAGAAGGGAAATGGGGTGTTGACAGAGTGCAGACAGTTCCTGGTTTCTGCAGGTCTGCTGTGTAGAGCCCAAGGTCTGGGGAAGGGACTGTAGTCCCCAGCTAAGTTCATTACGTGGCTCTGAGTATAATTTTTCTTTGCCTCCCTGCTTATCATTTTCTTTCCTTTTCATTCTCCTCCCCACCAACCTACAAAACTCTTTGGAATAGCAGATTTCCTAAATCCCCCCAATGTTTTCACATCTTACAAGAAGGCAGTCTGAGCTGACCTCACAACAGGGAACCACTGATGGCAGCCTCAAGAGCAGATTCTCAGACCACCCTCCCTCCACTGCCCGAACGCATCACCACCGCCATTTCCAGGCATGCCTGCATAGCTCCTTGGCCCTTCTGCCTATCATCTCCAGTTCTTCAGCCTGGAAACCCAACCCATTCTAACACAAATGATCCTCTCCTTCAGTCTGTTCATTTCTCTGACCTGGAGCAAGTCTTACTTGAAAGATCCATCGTTATGTTTTTGTTTTTGTTTTTGTTTTTAAAGATTTTATTTATTTATTTGACAGAGAAACACAGCGAGAGAGGGAACACAAGCAGAGGGACTGAGAGAGGGAGAAGCAGGCCTCCTGCCGAGCAGGGAGCCCGATGTGGAGCTTGATCCCGGGTCTCCAGGATCATGACCTGAGCCAAAAGCAGTCGCTTAACCAACTGAGCCACCCAGGTGCCCCTCATCATTATGTTTTAAGTTACTGCCTGAGCCCAACAATAAGAAGTCGTGAGAAGGATTATTGAGAGAAAGCTTAGTAAAGCTTCTTTCCATTTTTCCTTTCTGACAAACAGCAAAAAAAGAAAAACCTCTTGGAAAACCTGAATATGACTGTGTTCAGAAAAAAAGAAAAGAGAGGGAGGTGAGAGAGATGACCCAGGACATAGCCCGTGGTCATAAAATGAAGTGGAAATAATGGTACAAACTGAACCCCCCGGCCCCCAGTACTTCACTCTTAGGAAGGCACAAAGTGCTGCTCTGTGTCCAGCACATGCCCCACCTCCTGTGCTTCTCAAAGGTTTAGTCTCTGTTCCCTGTCCCCCTCCATTTCATTCCCTGCGCTGCTGGGACACTGATCCAGATAGGCCCTCACTTACCTTGCCATTTTAACATCCTTTTCAAGCCACTCTCTCTAGTGAGTGTAGCAGCCTGAGGGCAGGGCCTAAGTCCCATTTATTTCTATCCCCTCATATATAGCGCTACTTAAAGCATCAGCCTCAGGTAGGTGCTTGCTAGAAACACAGAATGTCGGGGCAGGTCAGGGGGCGCCTGGGTGTCTCAGTTGGTTAAGCAACTGCCTTCTGCTCAGGTCATGATCCAGGAGTCCCAGGATGGAGCCCCACATCGGGCTCCCTACTGGGCGGGAAGCCTGCTTCTCCCTCTCTCACTCCCCCTGCTTATGTACCCTCTCTAGCTGTATTTCTCTGTAAAATAAATGACCAAAATCTTAAAAAAAAAAAAAAAAAAAAAAAAGAAAAAAGAAAAGAAAAAAAAAGAAAAGAAAGAAAGAAATACAGAACATCGGGCCTTATCAGAGACCTCCCAAATCGGAATATCAGGGCCTAGAGTGTAGGAATCTGTTAGAGCAAACCTTCCAGGTGATTCTGGTGCCTGCTAAAGTCTGAAGAGCCTCCCTCTGCGGAGTAGACACCAGTGTCTTATGCGCAGTAGTTGTTTAATAAACACCCCTTGGTTTGCATGTATTTGCTAGATCATAGCATGGGGTCAAACCATAGCTCCCTGAGAGGCGAGACCCTGTCTTTACTGCTATTCCCAGCTCCTCACGTGAGGGCTGACACTGCATTTATTAGGTTAACATAGAATTGGATAGTATCTTGTTTTGGTTTGGTTTCTCTCCCACTTTAACCTTTTCTAATTAGAGGTTACAAAATCGCAAAGAAAATCGCAATGAGGATTGTTTAGAGAATTATCTCAAAATTTTGAGATACTGCATCAATGTCATGTCAATGGAGGGATGGGGGAAATGACTGTAGAGTACACTTATCATGATTAAAATAAAATGATTAAAAAAACACCAGTGCCATGTAGCTAATTAATGACCTCATTTTGCCAGTAATAATACCTTCTATAGCACTCTGGTTTTCAAAACACTTTTCAAACTCATCTTTATGAAAATCTGGTAGAGTCTGTTTTCCTCTCTTTAGAAGTAGCAGAGATACGTTGTGTAAGACTGATGATTCATAGTCCTGTAGCCTTGATGCAAATAATACATTATACGTTAATAAAAAACAAAAACAAAAAAACCCCAAATGTATTACTGTAAAAAAAAAGTAGTAGAGGTTCAAGGAAGCTGAGAGAATAGTTCTAGTTCTCTGAAGTAAGTACAAAAATGAGAATCCAGGACTTTGTGTTCCTACTCTCATGGACTGGTTTGTGTTGTTGTCACTATATGGTGTCTGGGGGTTTCTGGTAACTTACCTCAGGAAGTCTCCAGTTTTTTTCATCTGTAAAATGGGGGAAATGATAGTACCTACATTATAGTGTCACATAAATGAGAAATCATCTCATTAATTGTGAGCTATCATTATACTCTATCTCGTATAAACATCATCTATCTCATTAAATGCTATAATAATAAAAAATGGAAGTCACATAGTACATTGCCTTGCACAAAATAAGCATTTAAAAAATGAAGCTACTTCTATATTATCATTGATTATTACAGTTTTTGGTTACTTACGACATTATTACATCTGTTAGGACACTGTGCTAATGCCCACCCGATTGACCAGTCCTCTGTATGTAGCTCAGAATGGGCTGGGTCGTGTGTCTCTCTGGGAGGGTGTTCCTTGCTAACTCTAGGGAACCTTCATGGCATTCAGGCATTCAGTCTGATCCTCATGGCTGGGAGTGTTTCTGGGTGTTGCCCTTCCCTCAGTATCTGCTTGTGCTATATCTTGGGTCATTAAATCTAATAGCCCATCAGGAAGCTGGGGAATCTGCTGTGGTCATAGTGGTCACTTCTCTGTCCCAATTTCATTCTGCCCACTCATTCCAAACACGTGCCTCCTTTGCCTCACTTGTTAAGTTGTTAGGGTTAAACTCTTTATAAAAATGACATAAAATCACAGCTGTTAATGAAATATAAAATAAACACATGTCAAAATTTTATTTAACTATGCAATGAATGGTATGACAAGTAAGATGTTGCCATGAGTTTAAGAGAGAATGTTAAGAGAGTGGGCACCCACTGAGACAGTTAGGGATGCTGAAGCAAATGTACCAATAATTGCCAAATAGTTTAATATCCATGGAACAATAGTTAGTTACAATCCAGACATGGTTTATTTGCATTTCTTTTTCCTACCAGCAAGAATTTATTTGTATTGCTACCCGTTTTTATCTACAGAGCTGTAAAGCAGCGCAAAGACCATGAAAAGCAGGGATGACTGGGAGAGATGTATTAGGCAGGACCCCCGGTAATCTTTTCTGCCCACTTTGAAGTCTTTTACAATTCTTATCTGACCAGGATCTCAGAAGACTAGGCTAGTGCAAGAGGAATGAAGAGAGTATATAACTACAGTTTTCTCATTTTCCCTGCCTGAAAAGGAGGCTTCACAGTGTTTGTCTCAAAGGGACGGCATTTACATTTCTCCATTTCCTATCCTTAGCTCCTCTTCTTGCAGCTCCTACTTCAGAAGTCCCACAGACTTATCCCACTCCTCCTCTTTAGAAACTCTACTTTCCTCCAGGAGGAGGGGGGCTTCCCCGGCTCCCCACTCCAGGTTCTGTCTCAATGTCTCGCACACATCAGTGATCACGCTTTGGCTGAATGTGTGTCCAGGTGTATCTCGAAGGGGAAGTAAGGTTCTGGTAGCTGAGAGAGAGCAGAGCAGATAGTGGATTCTTAGTTCAGCTTCCCCCTCAGCAAGTCTGATTGCTTAGCATTAAGAAGCAAGCCATCTTGGGACGCCTGGGTGGCTCAGTTCGTTAAGCAACTGCCTTCGGCTCAGGTCATGATCCCGGAGACCGGGGGATCGAGTCCCACATCGGGCTCCCTGCTCAGCAGGAAGCCTGCTTCTCCCTCTCTCACTCCCCCTGCTTGTGTTCCCTCTCTCGCTGTATTTCTCGCTGTCAAATAAATAAAATCTTTAAAAAAAAAAAAAAAAAGAAGCAAGCCATCTCATAAAAGACCATGAATTACCTCAGGGAGAACCAAGTCTTGTCTAATCTGAGGAAAGGATACTTCTGTTAACCTGACTTTGGCCTTGCTGCCTGTGGAAGAATAATCCAGGCATTTGGGAGCAGAGGACCCAGTGAAGGAGGCTGTCTCTTTGTCGTCCAGAGGGAGATGCTTGCTCCACTCTGTTGTTTTTCTTTCTTGCATAGAAGAAGAGAGCTGTCCAGTGGTTACTATCTCACATAAAGGTTAAACAATTAAAATTTGAGATTTTGAAAAATAAAACTGAGATCATAAGTAATAAGAGAGGCATGATGGGGATTGGCCCAAGGTTAGATTTAGACGAATGACTCAGAATCTGATGTGCTCCAAGGTAGTTCCAGGACCCTACTGATCAAGACGACTGCTTCTTGAGCTTTTCAAATAAATTTCAGTATTGACTCTCAGCAACAAACAGACTTACTGCAGAGAGGCAAATGAAAGAGATCCTTCAGAACATCCAGTTCTGCTTATTCCCACATGTAGCCTAATGACACTATATACATGAAGAATTGGGCTTTTTGCTTTCCCCAGGAGACATAATAATTTTTTAAAAGATAATCAAATATTTACTGTATGAATTTATTATATGTCTCGTTTTAAGTAAAATGTAGTTACTTCTCTTTCCTCTGGAAGCATTCAGCATGTTCTAGAAAAGCAGGCATGGGGAATCTTGAAGTGTAAATCCACATTGGCCACTAGGTAGTTGGGTTATTTCCATCAAGTCAGGCCATATCTTGAGTCTCCACTTATTCCTCTCCAAAATGAAGGAGTTGGAGTACTGGACACTGTCCAGATATAAAAGATCAGGTTGAACTCTACCAGCAGCACATCCGAGTCCTTAAAGTGGTGCAGGAGGGCAGGGGCACTACATACAATGGTGATTCTCCTCCTATGCCTTTTAAAATTTTAGCTTCTATTCTGAATTAAATGCTTGGGCATTTTTCCACCTTCAACCCATTACCTGTTGATTTATTTGGTCACTAATTCGCTGTTGCTTGAGAATGTTCTAAGTACCAGACATTATCTTGAAGGCAGGAGACATAATGGTGAACAAACCAATTGGGGTCCCTGCCCTCATAGGACGTATCATCTGGGGGCAGGATATAGACCACAGCGAAGGTCATGATCAAGTACAGGGTGTATGTGGGCTTATTTAAGGAACACCTAATCCAGAGGAGTGTGTGTGCAGAGATGGGATGAAAGAAAATGAGACAGCTTGACACAGAAGCAGTGCGATTTAGACAAGGGGCATCTGTGATGTCTACAGGTGGGTTTCTTGCAGAATTAGTGAAGCTTAAGTTTCGTGGTATACTAGTAAATGAGATATTTAAAAAGTGGTGGTGGGGGGAATCTGAGTTAAAGCATTTGCTAATTTCCATGATGTAAATATGTCACTGTGGTCGATGTTAGGGTACAGTTTACCAACTCAGAGGAGCCATTAATATGTAACAACAGAGCTTTTGAACGAGTAGTACTAGCTCCCAAACAATGCCTAGTAAGCTTGGTGCCTCTTACTTTTACAGAGTGTCTTAGTAGGGGCTCCTCCAGTAGTAGACTCTGAGACACGAATTTATATACAAATACTTTATTCCAGAAATGCAAGAAACAGCCACAGGGAGTAGAGTAGTGAGCTGAGAAAGGGAAGGAAGCCAATAAAGTGTGTGTTCCTACTGTAGTTGGGAAGTAGAGCTTCATCCTGCTGGAGAGTTCTGGGGATCAGTGTGACAGCAACGTGAGGTAGAAGGGAGCCTGGGGCATCAGTACAGCAACTCCTTCCACTTCCTGGCAGAGGTCTACTTCTGGGATGTGCTATTGCCCTGGTATGTTTGATCTTCCTGGACGGGCACAGTGTCCTTGCATTGCTTTGGAGAAGACTTTAAAGCAAAGAGCTGTAGATTTGGGCAGTGGGAAGTCAGGTAACAAGTAGCACACTATGGGCAGAACCCCAGTGTCACCTGCTACATATCGCCTGTACTTAATTCTATGTTTGCATTTTGCATGTTTGAAATTGGACCCTCAATTTTTATTAGTTTTAGGCCTTAAAAAACCTAGACCCACATAGTCATACCTGCTGTTTGTTGAAAAGGGCAGTATATGTGGAAAATTCAAAGAAATTAATAAGATTATGCAAGGACTGGTAGAAGGGAAGATAGAGACCAAATGAAAATGGTAAGCCATGCCACAGTATGGGTCTTATGTTAAGCATAGCTCATCGAGGTTTGAATTTTGCTGGTCTCTGCAGAACTCAGCTGGGTTCCTGGCTTGTCATTTCCGGGACCCGCTGAGGGAGCAGCCCCAATCTGGGATGGCACTCTTTCCATGATGAAGAGCAACAATACAAGAGGACTGGGGCACCTGGGTGGCTCAGTTGGGTAAGCAACTGCCTTCAGCTCAGGTCATGATCCTGAAGTCCCAGGATCGAGTCCCGCATCCAGCTCCCAGCTCAGAGGGGAGTCTGCTCCTCCCTCTGACCTTCTCCCCCTCATGCTTTCTCTTTCTCTTTCTCTGATTCTCTCTCTTTCTCAAATAAATAAACAATTTAAAAAAATAGAAGAGGACTGGCAGAACTTCACAATGCCTCTGTAGACTGTTGCTCCCGAGTGACTCACCTCCTATCTCCTCACATTCCATTGGTTAAGGCAACTCTTGGGATCAAGACCTGAGCTGAAGGCAGACTAGTCCAAAGCTAGTAAGGTAAATACAGTCCATCTATAGAGGAAATGGGTGCTGAATTAGTGAGGTAATACAACAATCCACTCTAGGATATCTACCAAAATGTTAGTAGTGATTATCTGGAGATCGTGATATTTCTAATTTTTATTCATGATTTTTATTGTTACAGCTTTTTGTATCATTAGAATCTTTTATTTTTTAAAAGGATTTTATTTATATATTTGACACAGCTAGAGAGGAAACACAAGAAGGGGGAGTGAGAGAGGGAGAAGTAGGCTTCCCACCAAGTAGGGGGCTCGATCCTGGGACTCTGGGATCAAGACCTGAGCTGAAGGCAGACGCTTAATAACCGAGCCACCCAGGCACCCTTGTATCAGTAGAATCTTTAATGGGAAGTCAGTGATTTTACTAAAGAAGGTAAATCATAAAATAATAAAATAAATCACGTAATGGGGAGCATTTATATGAGGATATTTTTCAAAGGCTCCTTTTGTTTAACTTCTTTATTAGATGAGTTATATAATAGAAAAACCCTACTCAACTTCCTAAAACCACCTATTAGCCTTTATAGCATATATAAATCATTACATGTTATTATGTCCCTGTTTTTCTTTCCTTACCACTTACTCTCCTGTTTTAAAATTTATTTCATATGTATCTCTGTAAAATACTTGCAGACACTTTGGGCATTAGATGGAAAATAAGGAAACTTTACTGATTGATTGATTGATTGATTGATTGATTTGAAATAGATTATTTAAAATCTAAAAAGGAAAGGTCTAGGGAAAGGGGTATCCCAGTAATATTGAATCTCAGTTCCACATACAAATCACCTAGAGAGATTTTTTTTTTTTATTCCTATGCTGAAGTCCCTAGAGGTTGTGATTTAATTGTTTTGTTTTGGAATAATTTTTGAAACTCTCTAAAGGTTGAGAAAAATTGAATAAATATATGATTAAATTAGTGAGAAAGTAACAGAAAGGCATGCCTATGTAATGATCAGTAGCAGGCTAGGAAATTTACTTACAAATTGGAAATTGGCTGAGAAGCTATAGAACTATGTGACTCCTAAACTTTGAAGAGAATAAGGGAAATGGATGCCCATGAAGGCATAGGAGCTTCTGGAATTAAGAATGGGACTGCTGTTAAGATCTGTTCAAGCTTCACTGGGTGAGAAAGAGGAAGTCTTATCCTCTCTGACACCCCATTCTCCCCATATATAGTCCAAATCAGACTCTAGGAGACAATTGCTTTTTTGGGTCACTGATACTTATTATGTAGACTGTTTTGCAGAACATTGTGCCCAGCTAAAGTCCAGTATCTGTGAGAGCAGGTTGAAATCATAGGAAATTACTTATATACCCAAAACAGGGAAGGAGGAGTAATGATACAGAAATTTGATTGTTTGGTTTATAACTCTCCAATCAAATGATTCTGTGAGAGTTCAGTCATATACATGTAAAACATGAAAAATTTTTCATCTTTTTCTGCCTCATAATATAAAACAAAAACCTCTCTATTTGTGGAGAAGATAAAAATATAAATATATGTGGGTTGTGTGTTTGGGTTTTAGCTAATAACAGATTTTTTAATAACTATTATTTGATACTGGTAAGATCTGAGTTAATTGACATTTGTAGAGTAACCATGGTGACCAACATATTGCTTCTGATTCCATTAATCCTGATGAGAGTAACTGTAAATCCCAAAGGATCTCTCGCAGTGATTTAGACATAATCTTTTTACATGTATATTATTTGGTGACAGCGTCTTTCTTTAAATGTGTCTCTAGTCAGCAAAGAAATAAGCCCCTAAGGAGGTGGTTAAAAACCTGTTCCCAAATTAAAAAAAAAATTATAAAATATAGCAAATGACCAAAAAGGTAAATACATATATATTCCACTTAAAGGAGGACTTATTTAACAAACGTATCCTATTCCTAGTAGACATCCCAGAGTAGGCCATTCTATTCCATTTAGAAATTTGCCCATGTAGGACCTCAACCTCAAGATAAGAACTGGAGAGAAAAGTTAATATCCTTTAATGAAAAAATTTCTAATTATTATTTAGAATGTAGGAATTCAGAAGGATGAGTTGATTTGGGTTTGGGAAGAGGAATAGCTGATTGCCTAAACTGGGACTAATAATGTATTATGTTTGTAAAGTGTTGTTTACAACTTTGAACATAGAGCATGACCCCAACCCACCTAAAAATATCTTTGTCCTGCAACAGCCCAGAGAATCTGTACAAAATGTGGTAGCCTCATTTTATAGATGAAGATACAGATGCTAAATAATGAGATTGACTTCCCTGTACTTAGGATTAGAGCTTTCTTTTTAACTGGCTGAATTAAATTGCTAAGATTCTGAGTAGGAGGACAAGAGAATTGGATTAACAACTCAACTTTTTTCTGACCTTAATCGATATTATATCTAGATGATCTAAGCAAAACTCTGGGTCATTTGAGTAGCAGGAAGGGTTATAAATTTAACATGAATGCTCCTGTTGGAATAATAACCATCATTTCATATTTTCTTGCAAAGCAACAACCTCCAAGATTTAAGAAGGAAAGATACCCACAAGTAGTTGGGTATGTTAACTTTTATTACTGAGATAGTCATAGAATGATGTTCATGTACTGTTTCCAGATAGGAAAAATTGCTGAACCCCTCAGAATACATGAAAAAAAAAATTCAAAACTATAAGAAGCTGACATGACTGATTGTTAGATTGCTGCTCATTTTCGTTCCCGGCCGGTCATAAAATAATTTTCATCTCCTAATTCATAGCATCTTGGACCCTATGATATGTAGTAATTGATAAATCAACCAGCATGGTTCTTATACCCTCACCTGGTGATCTGACTTTGCCTAAGGGTACTCTGTTGGTGGTAAACATCATCGACAAGTCTTTAGTAGTCAAACCAGTGCCAAACATTGGACGTTTACATCCCTGATTCCAAAAATGAGATTAACCAACATTGATGACAAATTAATCTTCTGCTTACCTCAGCACAAATGCCCCAGACCATAATCTGAATCAACTGTAAAAAGAAAATGGTCTCCATTAGCTATTTAAGCTTTCAAGGTAAGGGTTTTTTAATAATTCCCTAGTAATTGTAAAAATAAAACATTTCCTTGGCAGTTTAGGACATTGAAGAGGTCACATTAAAATATTTCTTTTTTTTTTTAAAGATTTTATTTATTTGACAGAGAGAAACACAGCCAGAGAGGGAACACAAACAGGGGGAGTGAGAGAGGGAGAAGCAGTCTTCCCGCCGAGCAGGTAGCCCGATGTGGGATTCGATCCCGGATCTCCAGGATCATGACCTGAGCCGAAGGCAGTCACTTAACCAACTGAGCCACCCAGGCACCCCTAAAATATTTCTTGAAAACAAATGGAAGGGTAATGGTTTTGATACAATCATGGCTATATATTTATATATTTTTACAAGTTGTTAGGCAATGGGGAATGTTGTGTATGCATAAATGTGCAACTCGTCACAGTAGCCTCAAACCCCATGGGTTACTAAATCAGAATGAAGGACACCTGGGTGGCTTAGTCACTTGAGCATCAGACTCTTGGTTTCTGCTCAGGTCATGATTTGGGGTTATGGGATCAAGCCCTACATCAGGCTTCACACTCACTGGGGAGTCTACTCCAATTCTTTCTCTCTCTGTCCCCACCCTCCCAAATAAGTAAGTCTTTTTAAAAATAGAACAGAAATGAGATACTTGTACATGCTGAATAGTAAAAGCAAGTATTCTATCAATTTGGTTTAAGAGTACAAATAAGCTAACCGAGTTGTTCCTCCTTCACCTTTACAAAGGTATATCCTAGTTAAGTTTACACAAACAGGGTCACAGAGGGTAAGTTTGTCTAGGTCCAAGGAATGCTAAATTGCTTCAGGCAAGCATTTTTCCTCTGTAAACTCAGAAGGCCATGTCCTTTATATTGTAGCCTCAACCCCTTCCTTACACAATGACACTCCAATGATTGCCCTCTCACTAGCATTTTTCTGGTGATTTGATTTCTAGCTGTGTGTCTGTTAACATAAGGAGTCTCTACCAAGAGCCTTTCCAGGACTAGGCCAGGCCTTGGTTAATAAGACCTATAGGAGAAGAGGGATAATTTTAAAATTACCTAAAGAAATCCAATTAGATTTGAGTTCCTTTGAAAGAACCTTTGGAATTTCTTTGTAAAACTATGCCAGCACTTGAAATTTAAGGTGTATCATGTGTAGCATGCATTTTACACCTTAAGTCACTATGAATGTATCTTTTCTCATAGATCACACACCTAAGATGAGGTGAGAAAAAATGAGTTTTCAGTGTTGACTTTTATTTTCCCAATTTATGATAGGTGCTGACTCTCCTGTTGCTAGAGAAATATATTATCAATTTAGGTAACAGAATTAGAAAGGTTGTGTCTCCATCTTTTTCTGATAAAATATATCATGCCTCTGAGATGTTTACATGGGTCATAGAGTATATTTCTCCAGCTATTTTAATCTCATTCGAAAATTTGAACTTGGTTTGGGGAATGCTCTAAAATAAAACACTAACTACTTCATAGCTCTATCCTTTCTCCTCAGAAGGAAGAGACGCTGATTACATCTGACGGAAAGATCTGCTACAGTTTAAAGCTATTTACTTTTATTCTCTCTTGAAGCTGAGAACAGACTGTCACTATTTTCTATTTAATAATTTAAGTAAGAAAGACGTGACAATTCCTAGTAGAAAGATTTCTAAGCTTCTCTTTTTGACATTTTACAAATCCCTTTCTTTAAATTTTCATCCTGTTTTTCAATGTTTTATATCCCACTCTTGACCAACCATTGAGTGTATCTTTCCCACCTATCCTACATTGTTGTTCTCAAATAAAAACATGACCAGGATAAAGGGAGGATTAAACAACACGGCCTCCTTTTAGCTTTTTCTCTAAAATGACAACAAATGCACAAGAATTTCACTTCTCAAACTTACAAGAAGTAATAAGAATATTGCTTGAGGGGTACCTGGGTGGTTCAGAGGGTTAAGCCTCTGCCTTCAGCTCAGGTCATGATCTCAGGGTCCTGGGATCGAGTCCCACATCAGGCTCTCTGCTCAGCGGGGAGCCTGCTTCCTCCTCTTTCTCTGCCTATTTGTGATCTCTCTCTCTGTCAAATAAATAAATAAAATCTTTTTTTAAAAAAAGAATATTGACTTGAAAGCAATACAACCTGGGTTTACTTTCCTAATCTGCCACTCTACTTACTACCTAGCTGTTCTTGGGATGATTATTTAAACTCTCTCTACTTCATTTTATTCAAGTAAAGGGGGGATGATAAATAATATTCCTGATTGAATTAATGTAACCTATATGAAATATTTAGGATTATATCTATAAATATGAAATATAAAAATTCTCTCAATTTCAAAATCAGAAGTTGGCTGTGTACGTCATGATCCTAGATACCAAAAGCTTATTTGGAATTCTAGATGCCCTATCAATAGTAACTTAAACCCCAGATGATTACATTGTAATTTTGACAGGAACCTGGCATTTTTTTTCTTAATATAAAGCATGAGTATATTAGTTCTTACTATTAATTCTTTTTTTTAATATATATTGTACTATTTCAGGGGTACAGGTTTGTAATTCATCAGTCTTATACAATTCACAGCACTCGCCATAGCACATACCCTCCCCAATGTCCACCCCAGCCATCCCATCCCTCTTAACCTGCCTCCCCTCCCAGCACCCTTGGTTTGTTTCCTGAGATTAAGAGTGCTTTATGGTTGTCTCCCTCTCTGGTTTCATGTTGTTTTATTTTCCCCTCCCTTCCTCTGTGATCTTCAGTCTTGTTTCTCAAATTCCTCATATCAGTGAGATTGTAAGATACTTGTGTTTCTCTGATTGACTTCTTTCACTTCTAGTTCCATCCACATTGTTGCAAATGGCAAGATTTCAGGGGTTTTGATGGCTGCATAATATTCCATTATATATATATAATATATATATATATACATATACACACACACACATACACACACACATATATACATACACATATACATACACCACATCTTCATTCATTCATCTGTTGATGGACATCTAGGCTCTTTCCTTAGTTTGGTTTTTGTGGACATTGCTGTCATAAACATGCAGGTGTGCGTGCCTCTTCAGATCACTACATTTGTATATTTAGGGTAAATAGCCAGTAGTGCAGTTGCTGGGTCGTAGGGTAGCTCTATTTTCAACTTTTTGAGGAACTTCCATACTGTTTTTCAGAGTGGCTGCACCACCTGCACCAACAGTGCTAAAGGGTTCCCATTTCTCTGCATCCTCACCAACACCTGTCATTTCCTGACTGGTTAACTTTAGCCATTCTGACTGGTGTGAGATGATATCTCACTGTGGTTTTGATTTGTATTTCCCTGATGTTGAGCACTTTTTCATGTGTTGGTTGGCCATATGGATGCCTTCTTTGCAGAAATGTCTGTTCATGTCTTCTGCCCATTTCTTGATTGGATTATTTGCTCTTTGGGTGTTGAGTCTGATATGTTCCTTATAGATTTTGGATACTAGCCATTTATCTGATAAGAATAAATAATCAAGAAATGGGCATGTACATGTGTCTGTTGGCCATTTGGATGTCTTCTTTGAAGAAATGTCTTTTCATATCTTTTGCCCATTCTCATTTCTTCATTGGATTATTAGTTTTTGGGATGTTGAGTTTGATAAGTTCTCTACAGATTTTGGATACTAGCCTTTTATCTGGTATGACATTTGCAAATATCTTTTCCCATTCATTCAGTTGTCTTTTTTTTTTATTGTTTCCTTTGCTGTGCAATAGCTTTTTATCTTGATGAAATCCCAATAGTTCATTTTGTCCTTGCTTCCCTTTCCTTTGTCGATGTTTCTAGAAAGAAGTTGCTGCAGCTGAGGTCAAAGAGGTTGCTGCCTGTGTTTTCCCCAAGGATTATGAATAATTTCTTTCTCACATTGAGGTCTTTATCCACTTTGAGTCTATTTTTGTGTGTGGTGTAATTAAATGGTCCATTTTCATTCTTCTGCAGGTGGCGGCCCAATTTTCCCAACATCATTTGTTAAAGACATGGTCTTTTTTCCACTGGACATTCTTTCCTGCCATGTTAAAGATGAGTTGACCATAGAGTTGAGGGTCCATTTCTGGGCTCTCTATTCATCTCTCACATTGATCTATGTGTATGTTTTTGTGCTGGTACCATACCATCTTGATGATGACAGCTTTGTAATAGAGCTTGAAGTCTGGAATTGTGATGCTGCCAACTTTGGTTTTCTTTTTGAACATTCCTCTGGGTATCCAGGGTCTTTTCTGCTTCCGTATAAATTTTAAGATTATTTGTTCCATTGTTTGAAAAAAGTTGATGGTATTTTGATAAGGATTTAAATGTGTAGATTGCTCTAGTAGATATCTGGTGTGAGTTTTTCACAGATGGCTTTTATGATATTGAAGTATGTACCCTCTAGCCCTACACTGTGAAGAATTTTGATCAAGAAAGGATGTTGTACTTTTTCAAATGCCTTTTCAGCATCTATTGAGAGGATCATATGGTTCTTGTTCTTTCTTTTATGAATGTACTGTATCACATTGATTGATTTGTGAATGTTGAACCATCCTTACAGCCTAGTAATAAATCCCACTTGGTCGTGGTGAATAACCTTTTTAATGTACTACTGGATCCTATTGGCTAGTATGTTGGTGAGAATTTTTCCATCCGTGTTTATCAGGAATACTGGTCTGTAATTCTCCTTTTTGATGAGGTCTTTGTATGGTTTTGGGATCAAGGTAATGCTGACCTCATAAAATGAGTTTGGAAGTTTTCCTTCCATTTCAATTTTTTGGAACAGTTTCAGGAGAATAGGTAGTAAGTTCTTTAAATCTTTGGTAGAATTCTCCTGGGAAGCCATCTGGCCCTGGGCTCTTGTTTGTTGGGAGATTGTTGATGACTGCATCAATCTCCTTACCGCTTGTACGTCTGTTCAGGTTTTCTGTTTCTTCCTGGTTCAGTTTTTTTGGTAGTTTATACATCTCTAAGAATGCATCCTTTTCTTCCAGATTGTCTAATTTGCTGGTATATAATTGCTCATAATAGGTCCTTATAATTGTATTTCTTTGGTGTTGGTTGTGATCTTCTCTTTCATTCATGATTTTATTAATTTTGGTCCTTTCTCTTTTTGATAAGTCTATCCAGGGATTTATCAGTCTTGCTAATTCTTTGAAAGAACCACCTCCTCGTTTCTTTGATCTGTTCTACTGTACTTTTGGTTTCTGTTTCATTGATTTCTGCTCTCGTCTTTATTATTTCTCTTCTCCTGTTGGATTTAGACTCTCTGCTGTTCTTTCTCCAGCTTCTTTAGGTGTAGGGTTAGATTGTGTATTTGAGACCTTTTTTGTTTGTTTGTTTCTTGAGAAAGGCTTGTAATGTTATATACTTTACTCTTAGGACCTCCTTTGCTGCATCTCAAATATTTTGAACAACTATGTGTACATTTTTGGTTTTTTCCATGAATTTTTCTTAATTCTTCTTTAATTTCCTGGTTGACCCATTCATTCTTTAGTAGGATACTCTTTAGCCTCCATGTATTTGAGTTCTTTCCAACTTTCCTCTTGTGATTGAGTTCTAGTTTCAAAGCATTGTGGTCTGAAAATATGCAGGGAATGAATCCAGTCTTTTGGTGCTACTGAGACCTGATTTGTGGCCCAGGATATGATCTATTCTTGAGAATGTTCCATGTGCACTAGAGAAGAGTGTGTATTCTGTTGCTTTGAGATGGAATGTTCTGAATATATCTGGGATGTCTATCTAGTCCAGTGTTTCATTTAAAACCTTTATTTCCTTGTTGATCTTTTCCTTAGATGATCCTTCCATTTTAGTGAGGGGGGTGTTAAAATGCCCTACTATTATTGTATTATTATTGATGTGTTTCTTTGACTTTGTTATTAACTGGTATATATAATTGGCTGCTCCCATGTTAGGGACATAGATATTTAAAACTGTCAGATCTTCCTATAGGACAGACCCTTTAAGTATGATATAGTGTCCTTCTTCATCTCTTATTTTACTCTTTGGCTTAAAATCTAATTTGTCTGATATAAGGATTGCCACCCCAGCTTTCTTTTGATGTCCTTTAACATGATAAAATGTTTTCCACACCCTCGCTTTAAATCAGGAGGTTTCTTTAGGTCTACAATGAGTTTCTTGCAGACAGAATATTGATGGTCTCGTTTTTTGGGGGGGGGGTTTCATCCATTCTGATTCCCTGTGTCTTGTGATTGGGGCACTTAGCCCATTTACATTCAGGGTAACTACTGAAAGATATGAATTTAATGCCACCATATTGCCTGTAGGTGACTGTTCCTGTATATTGTCTCTGTTCCTTTCTGGTCTATGTTACTTTTAGGCTCTTTCTTTGCTTAGAAGACCCCTTTCAGTATTCCTTTAGGGCTGGTTTGGTGTTTGCAAATTCATTTAGTTTTTGTTTGTCCTGGAAGCTTTTTTATCTCTCCTCTTTTCTTTTCTTTCTTTTTTTTTTTTTTTAAGATTTTATTTATTTATTTGACAGAGAGAAACACAACGAGAGAGAGAACACAAGCAAGGGGAGTGAGAGAGGGAGAAGCAGGTTTCCCACTAAGCAGGGAGCCTGATGGGGGGCTCCATCCTGGGACTCCAGGATCATGACCTGAGCTGAAGGCAATGCTTAATGAATGAGCCACCCAGGCACCCCTCTCCTTCTATTTGGATATAGTATTCTTGGCTGCATATTTTTTTCATTTAGTGCTCTGAATATATCATGTCAGTCCTTTCTGGCCTGCCAGGTCTGCTGTATATCTAATATTTCTACCTGTGTAGGTTACAGACTTTCTGTCTCACGTTGCTTTCAAGACTTTGTCTCTGAGACTTGTAAGTTTTACTATCAGATGATGGGGTGTTGACCTATTCTTACTGATTTTGAGGGGGGAGGGTTCTCTGTGCCTCCTGGATTTTGATGCTTGTTTCCTTCCCTAAGTTAGGAAGAATTCTTGTTAAGAATTCCCTAAGTTAGGGAAGGAAACAAGCATCTCCTATAATTGGCTCCAATATACCTTCTGCCCCTCTCTCTCTTTCTTCTTCTTCTGGGATCCCAATTATTCTAATGTTATTTCATCTCATGGTATCACTTATCTCTCGAATTCTCCCTTCATGATCCAGTAGTTGTTTATCTCTCTTTTTCTCAGCTTCTTTATTCTCCATCATTTGGTCTTCTATGTCACTAATTCTCTCTTCTGCCTCATTCATCCTAGCAGTAAGATCTTCCATTTTTGATTGCACCTCATTAATAGCTCTTTTTATTTCAACTTGGTTAGATTTTAGTTCTTTTATTGCTCCCAGAAGGGATTCTCTAGTGTCTTCTATGCTTTTTTCAAGCCCAGATAGCATCTTTGTTATCATTATTTTGAACTCTAGCTCCAACATCTTACTAATGTCCATATTGATTAGGTCCCTAGCAGTCAGTACTAGCTCTTGTTCATTTTTTTGAAGTGAGTTTGTCTGCCTTGTCATTTTGTCCAGAGATTAGATGAATGAAGGAAGAAAATGATAACAGGAGAACAACGACCCCAGAAAAATATACACTAAATAAATCAGAAGAGACCCAAAATTGGGGAAGGGGGAAGAAAGTGGAAAAAATATACATATAATCAGGCTGGTGAACAGAACAGAGTCACACACTTGATTTGGAGTATATTTTGGTCTGTTAGAAGAAACTGCCTCCCAAAATTTTAAAGACAGAAAAACATATATGCACAAATAAGGGTAAATACAAGGAAGGGGTGGAATGTGACTGTAAAGATAATTTTAAAAGATTTTAAAAGACAAATTGAGGGCACCTAGGTGGCTCAGTGGGTTAAATCCTCTGCCTTTGGCTCAGGTCATGATCTCAGGGTCCTGGAATCGAGGCCCGCATTGGACTGTCTGCTGGGCAGGGAGCCTGCTTCCTCCTCTCTCTCTGACTGCCTCTCTGCCTACTTGTGATCTCTGTCTCTATCAAATAAATAAATAAAATCTTAAAAAAAAAACCAAAAAACAAAACAAAACAAACAAATTGATACAAAGTTGGTTGAAAAAAGAAAGAAAAATAGTTTTAAAAATTAAAAAAAAAAGGTGAACATGTGATCAGGCAGGAGACTGGAACAAAGCTATACACTGGATTTAGGTTATATCTTCGTCTGTTAGAAGAAACTATCCCAAAATCATAAAGAAGTAAAACTTATATGGATACTAAAAATAAGATTATATACAATGAAGGGATAGAATATGACTATAAAAATGGAAATTAAAAAATTTTTTAAAATGGTATTGATAAGATGTTTAAAATAGGCAAGAGGAAAAATTTTTAAAAAGAAAAATAAATTGAAAATTTAACTTTGAAAAGCTAGAGAATCATGGGGGGAAAAGCCATGAATTCTGTGTGCTCTATTCCCCTAGTGCTGGAGTTTTGCAGTTCTCATTGATGGGTGCACTTGGTCTTGACTAGTTGTTCTTGCTGATCTTCTGGGGAGGGGACTGTTGCAGTGATTCTCAAATGTCTTTGCCTGAGGCAGAATTGCACTGCCCTTGCCTGGGGCCACACTACGCACGCAATATGCTCGGTTTTGCTCTTGGTAGCTTTTGTTCCCTACAAGCTTTCCATACAGATTTGGAGGACGGGAATAAAGATGGTGGCCTCCCAATCTCCAGCCCCATAGGAGCCAAGAGCTCAGGTCCCCACTCCCCAGTGGGCCCTCAGAGAAAAGTAGTCAGCCACGCCTGTCTCCCTGGTCTCCAACCACACTCCATGCTCACCCGGCCTGTAACTGAGCCTTTCTATCTCTGGTGCTTGGCCCCATTTGGAGTCTCTAATCCCAACAGATTCCTGCAGTGTGCTCCCACACCACTCCTCCCAGTGGACAAAGGAGGGGTGTCTCTCAGGATCTGCCACTTTTGGGGTCCCTGCTCAAAAATCAGTGACCTGACTTTATGTTCAATCATGGTTTATGGCAACCCCAAGCTGAGAGCCTACTCCTCGGCTCCATCTTTGCAGCCTGCATCCCCACTCTAATACCTGGGAGCTCTGCCATGCTCAGACACCCCCGTCTTTCTGTGACCCTGAGGATCCTGAGACCACATTGACCCAGCAAGGATTCCACCCTCTGCTTAGCCTCTGGGGCAATGTCCTTCAGTGGAGCAAACTTCTAAAAGTTCTGATTTTTGTGTTCCCCTGCTCTCTCCCGTGATGGGAGCTGACGCCTCCCCCTACGGTCTATCTTCCCATATATTGCCTCCAATTCACCTCTATGTACACCACTATCTTCCAGAAAGTGGTTGCTTTTCTGTTCATAGAATTGCTGCTATTCTTTTCTTCAATCTCCTACTGAGATTGTATGTGTTCAGAACTGTTTGATGACTAAATTCCTGGGACCAGATGAAATTTAGGTTTCCTACCCCTCCACCATCTTCCTTCTCTTCTTATGATTCATTCTTAAAAGTTAACATTATCCCTGTATCTCCTAGGCCCTAATTGTCCTAGCTCTTTACCTTGTTACTATAACAAGGGGAAGTGATGCTTTTTTTGTGGTGTGCTGTAAAGTGAAAAACTGGGTTTCCTAAAACTGAGGGGTTTCTAGGAACATGGGATTTTTTACTGAAAAAACTGGAAATGTCACGAGCAAACCAGGATGGTTGGCCACTCCAGCTATAAAGGTATAGGTGAAAGGGGGAAAGGAAATAACAGTAGTCATGTTAATATCACCAAATATAAAAGAATTGTTAGTACAAATATTCTGAGTATCTGAATGATGAAATTCACTGAACTAATTAATTCTAAATGTCAGACATTTAGGCTTCATTTTTTGCTATTACCATCATCTGTGGGACATACTCCTTTTCCTTCATTTTATGTTGTGTTCTCCTCTGATTATTTTTTCCTATTGTTTTTCTTTCAGGTCAACTCAAATCAAAACATACTCTTGGGATAATGCCCAGGTTATCCTGGTTGGGAACAAATGTGACATGGAAGACGAGCGGGTCATTTCAACGGAGAGAGGCCAACATCTAGGAGAACAGCTTGGTAAGTGATATGTTAACAAAAAAAAAAGAGCTTGTTCATTATTTGTAACACTCCACAGAGTCACAGTGAATTGCTACAATGAGCTTCATGAAAAGACTTTCAACCTTACAGTAGGAGCCAACATATCCTCGGTAAGTAGTGAATGGATTTCCTCCCCCTTTTTGTGGCACTATGAAATCCAAGCATAATTATAAAAGCAAAATAACGAGAATGTTAATCTAGTACAAGGTATTCAAATTCTCATTTCATGAGAAACACAAGCTAAGCCTTGCCTGCTATTTCTTCATTGCATTTTTTTTCTCCATACACAACATTTTGCAGTGAGCATTTTATTAAGTGTGATTGTTGTTGTCAGGTTTCTGCTGGACTTGTTTAGTAGCAAAGAATAGGTCACATTATAGATTCTGGTTCTGGGGACATCACTGACAAGTCCTCCTCCTGTTAAAAATGTCCTTGAGACTCCATCTCTTCATCTCCCCAAAATGAGTATCATGACCTATGATCTTCCTTGATCTTCCTATGATCTTCCTATGTGCTTTCTTTACCAAGTTTTTGTACGTAAAACCAGCAGAGATAAGAAATAGATATTAGAGAGCTTTAGAAGTCACAGAGCCCTCTTAAACAAAAAATGTTGTATCTTGAGAGAAAAAGACGAGTGAGTAAGGTAGAATTTTAGTGCATAGGAGGGAATCATGATTGATTTATTAGTTCAAGGCATTTACACTGAGCACCTCTGATAAGCCCTGTACTATGCCACATATCACAGGGCGTATAGAAATGTATGATTCACTGTCCCTGAGCTCAAGTTGCTTTCAGTCAAGTGAGAAATCTAGAGATCCCCAGAAAAAAAAGCAGAAACAACCAGACAACAAAAACAGGATAATTAGCTAGGAGGTAGATGCCAAGAGGAAAACAATAGGGTGAAGGAGGCAGACTGGGAGAGGTACCAGGATGTGTGGGAGCAGAGTGGGACAGGAGGCACGTAAAGCTCAAAGAAGGCAGGACACCTGGAGAGAAATTGTGTGGAACTCTGCAGAACAACTGGAAAGAGGTGAGTGATGAGAGGACTAAAAATTATATGGGTTAAATGCCAAGATAAGGCCTGCATGGACCCTAAAGGAGAATAGAATTTGAAAACCACAAAGAGGAGAGGAAGCTTTATAGTGGCTTCCTGAAACCATCTCTTCTTTCCCTATATTTTCTTCACTAGTCAGACATATGCCACATTGCAAGTGGTAGGGGAACTGCTCCACAGACCAAAATTGTCTCTGTCATAAATCTGAATAAAGAGCACAAAGAAGCAAGGAAAGTGAGTAGAAAATTTGGAACCTAGTGTAATATTACTGACATAGAGAGCAGGTTTGGGGAACAGTTGAAGCCCTAGAGCAAAAGAGGTAGAATTATTGACTCTTTATTCCTGTTCCCCTTCCTCTCTTCCCTCCCCCTCATTTCTCCTTACACAACAGAGAACATCAAGGTATTCTTAGCAGGGCAGAGCCAAGCTCTACAGCCTTTTTGGCTAGTACCTACAGTAAGAAATATGTTCAATCTAACAACTGAGTGCATACATTATATACTCAGAGAGAAAGAAACAGAAGTTTCACAAAGTATATTTACCCTTACTAGATGAGATTCATTCTGATATTTTTCTATTCATTTCTCTTTCTCCCTCTTTTAATAGTGGTCTCACCCACTATTGATTTTAGGACCTAGCTATGGGCCTCAGCCTACACTTTGAAAAGCACTGCTATGGAGGGCTTGAGATCAATCTACTGGTACTAGGCAGCACATAATGGAGAAGCAGAGACCCTCTCAGTGGGTCCCAGTGGGGTTATTCTCTCATGTGGTAATCTCCTAAAAGAACTAGGCACAGTCAATTCTGAGGGCTTAAACATTTCTTTGTGAGATTAGTGCACTCATTACGCTAAGGGCTGTCCCTGAAGACCACAAGAATGCTTCCACCAAATGTTTTTGGAGCTGCCTATGGTAAGGTCACATAGCTCGTGCCTGGTCTCTTCCGTGATTGCTCTTGAACCTTTAGCATTTCTTTCAGAGGCGCTGTTCCATTCTATCACTTTAACAGCGTTTTCATTGAAAATTCTGAAAAGCATGTCAATCTCCCCTTAATCCTTTTAGCATGTCAGAAAGTTAGGATTCTAGAATAGTAGATCCCTCAAAGAGAAAAGAAACCTAGGAGTGGGTTGGCATAGTGGCTTCCTGAAACCATCTCTTCTTTCCCTATATTTTCTTCACTAGTCAGACATATGCCACGTTGCAAGTGGTAGGGGAACTGCTCCACAGATCAAAATTGTCTCTGTCATAAACCTGAAAATTGTTTGGTTCAAACAAAAATGGATTGAAAGCAACATTGTTTAATGTCACCTGCCGAAAAGAGTCAGGTAACTGTATAAATTCTTCACGACTTTAATAAATGACTTGAGTGTTGAGAAAGGCAGGTTATGGAAGGAAACAGTAGAATGATGGGGATGCATCAAGAAGGTGACCTTTCTTAGAGCTAGGCCTGTGACTGGCATCAGCATGAACCCTGCTCATGCCATGCCGGCTATAGGAGAGCTCCTGAAACTGTGAAGCAGAAATTGTTTTATGCTCCTGTGCAAGTTCTTCCAATGTTTTCTAATGAACTTTTTTTTTTTTGCTCTCTATTTAATATAACCCAGCAGTTGTCATAGCAGTCAACAGTTGTGCATTCTTAGAGAGTTATTTACTTCCTTTAATGTGGTTTTTCCTTTCATGACTGCACACATTACTACAAATGATCATGAGAGATAATTTGTATGGAAATAACCAACTGTCACAACTTCAATGTAAAGACTTTAAAGGCCTTTGCTATATTTTTTAAAAATTACTAGTAAGACTCCATTGTCCACAATTCCCTTACATAGGCACAGAGGTTGGGCACTGTTTATAAACACCATTTCCACATTCTAGTAAATGGTTGAAAATAACTCTTCTATCAGTCTAGTTAAAATTAATTCTCCATTGAGGATAGTCACACCATACAACACTCGCTAATTCTAGTGCGGGTACTTGAAGGAACTGAGTTGTAGTTGAGCTCCTTGAAATTCTTGTATGGCGATTGCCCTTGTTGGTCCATTTTAGTTCACCAAGCATTTACGAAGTGTTCACAGTGTATCAGCTGCTGGTAATACCATCCCCTACCTTCTAGGAACAAATGTAGGACCTGAGATAGACTATACAGACAGTGAGTATTTCCCTTTCCTTGTTGTCTGTTCTATTTGGCCTGTGGTAATGCCTTCCCTGTAGAACGTGGCCTTTTGGCTTCATTCTGTGATGTGCTCTGTTTTCTTCCTCCCTCTCCAGCCATACCTTCTGTTTGCTTGGAAAATTCCTCCTCTTTCTGCTTCTTGCACTCTGACATTCTTTCCTGGGTCCACCACCCTTCATTGTCTCCCATCCACTTCCATGCTTAGAACTGCTGCCACAGACCATGACAATCAAATCATTCTTTAAAATTTCAATTCCAATATAATTAACCTACAGTGTTGTATTAGTTTGAGGTTGAATTACAATGTAGTAATTCAGCACTTCCATACATCACCTAGGCTCACCCTGGCAAGTGTATTCCTTAATCCTCATGACCTATATTATCCTTCCCCCACCACTCCCCACCTTACCCTCTGGTAACCATCAGTCTGTTTTTTATATTTAAAACTGTTCCTTGGCTTATCTCTCTTTTCCTTTGCTCATTTTGTTTTGTTTCTTAAATTCCACATATGAGTGAAGTCTATAGCGTTTATCATTCTCTGATGGACTTATTGCACTTAGCATTTTACTGTCTAGCTCCATGACAAAATTTCATTCTTTTTATGGCCAAATAATATTCCACTGTGTGTATGTACATATATACATACGTATAAGTACATACACACTGCATCTTTTTATCCATTCATCTATCAGTGGAAACTTCTATAATTCGGCTATTATAAATACTACTCTAAATGTAAGAGTGCATGTATCCCTCTGATTTGGTGTTTTTGTATTTTGGGGGGTAAACACTATGTAGTGCAATTAGTGGTTGGTAGGGTGGTTCCAATTTAACTTTTTGAGAGACCTCCACATTTTTTTCCACAGTAGCTGTACCCATTTGCATTCCCACCAACAGTGATAACCAAATCTTGGCCCAGTCCTGCCCTCTCCCTGGAGCTGCAGGCTCCTCTGTCCCCTTCCCCCATAGCTGTGCATATTCTGTGTGTCTGTTGACAGCTCTTTAATCAGCTGCAGCTAAATCAACTGAGATTCTTGCTCAAGTACACATTTATCACCCCAGCACAGTCCTTTTGCTTTGGAGTTTCTGAATCTGAAGCACAGGAATCTTCATTTTTAAGAAACACTCTCCGACTTTTACACAACACTAATTTTAGAATGCTGGCTTAGATGGTGGCAAGTATTTGGGGAGGGTAGAGAATTGCCCCCCAAGCTGAACATTATCCTATAGCTGATACGACTCTTTCAGTGCAAGTTTTTAACATTTACTACAGATGCATGTAGCTATAACAATATATAAGAATGTTTGAGGCTTGTATTTTATCTAAGCAACAAGTTTATCATATGATAAGAATCTAGGTATATGTACAATGTTTTAACTTAAGCTTTACAGGTAAAACTCATGTTTAATATTAAATGAGAAAAAAATAGAAAAAAAATACAGTTTTCCTGAAATAGAAGTTACTCAAGTAGAAATAAGAATAAATAAATTTGTGGAGGGGAAGGGATTTGTAGTGCCTTGAAATTATAGATAAAAGGATATTTGAACTATTTTTGCAAGCTCTGAAATGGCAGAAGGTACAAGAATTCTGAAGTTTGCCCAAAATGTAGTCAGAGAAACAAAGACGGTAGATGAAAAAAAATTGAGAAGTGATTATTTTTTATAATTTGTAAGGATTCAGTTTTCAAATATTTCTAATTTGTATTAATATTTCTTCCTAAATCAAATAATACTTATTCCCTTTTACTCTTCACTCAAACAACTGTCATGATATGATGTGCATGTATTACTAAATTCCAGACCCATCTTTCCCTCTTGTCCAGCACAGAGACCCCATGAGGATTTCTAAGAACTATAAAATATGTTAACACTTGGCCACTTTTCCAATCTGTAAAATTTCCCTCTTATTTTGCCATTATAATGACTTATTTTGTTTTGATTATCCCTCTGAAAAATACTTATTAAACACCCACAGTGACATCAGGAAGTCACAAAATATGTATGATCTCTGTTGTGAAGCTTAACATGTAACCTGTATATCAGAAATATAATCAAATATCATGAATATATAAATTAAACTGCTGGAAAACATCAAAACAGGTGGAGGAGGGCCATGGAGTTGTATGAGTAGATAGTTGCTTCTGTTTCAGGAATATGAAGACTGACAAAACACATTCTATCTAGACTCAGAAGCGTACTGATCAGTAAACACTGGCTTAACCAGTGTCTTCTAGGGAATAATCTGTTGAAGTAGAAAGAAGTAAACTAAAGACAGATAATGGAAAAGGATACTCCTTCACATCACAAAGGCTATCCTAAAGGAACTGACTGGATGTAAGCAGGATCTAGAATTATCCTTAAAAAACTAGACAAGGGGT
>PITA01015293.1:0-50620 GCA_004023965.1 Spilogale gracilis
GTGGCTCAGTTGGTTAAGCGACTGCCTTCAGCTCAGGTCATAATCCCGGAGACCCGGGATCGAGTCCCACATCAGGCTCCCTGCTCGGCGGGAGGCCTGCTTCTCCCTATCTCACTCTCCCTGCTTGTGTTCCCTCTCTGGCTGTGTTTCTCTCTGTCAAATAAATAAATAAAATCTTTAAAAAAAAAAAAAAAAAAAAAAAACAGTACTCCCCTTTATTCCTCGATAGTAACAGGTAACTATGCATTCCTTGGCTCCTCTTTCCCCCACCATTTTCACAGCAGTAGCGTTGGTGTGTTTTTATTTCTATTACAAAGGACTACACTCGGCTAACAAAAAATTTGAAGCCCTTGGCAAACATTTTAAAATTATTCCATGACAATAAGTAAAAGAGACATAATTGCTTTCAACTTTGATAGGCTATCATGTTACCTTTCTCTTCTACCAACAATCCATGGGGAAATGAAATTTATAATAATTTGAAATAATCGGGCTCATTAGCAACTTTATGACTTAAAGGGTAAAAACCACATCACTCACATTATTTGTTAAGCAACTATAGTATGTAAATGAACTTATAATTACTCACCAATTATTTCAATCATCCTCAAAGATTTGAGTTCAATGCATTATTTCCTGACAGACACATAGTAAAAATCTGTTTACACTAGGATAACTGCTCCGTCTTAATCTCCTTTGCTCTTTTTCTATTCCATGTTCTCAAGACAGTCCCCAAGGTAACCCTTTGCTGCAGCGAGGGTGGTCTTCTCCAAGTCCTGTCTAAATGCCTGGTTACCCCACCTCACCCCTGTGTACACTCCCATTGGTCTGCGTTCTTTGTCCCTGCCCTCCAAATCCAATTAGTTTTTAAGGGAGCCTTCTCTGACAGCCTTATCCCACAAACAGTCTCTGTCTCATCCTTAAAAGTTTTATTTCCGATATAACCTCTTTGCTTCTTTATCTCATATAAACTTTGTAATAGATGTTGAATTTCTCACACGTATTACTTACATATGATTTATC
Organism: Spilogale gracilis; assembly: GCA_004023965.1. Classification (NCBI taxonomy): domain Eukaryota; kingdom Metazoa; phylum Chordata; class Mammalia; order Carnivora; family Mephitidae; genus Spilogale; species Spilogale gracilis. The sequence continues at coordinate 1,024 of PITA01015293.1, forward strand.
AGTCTTCGGACTGCTGCAACCTGGAATTGTATGCTTTCCTTCTCTGTAACCTTGTAGTGCCTTTATTTCACATAGGCTACAAGAAATATTTCTTGAAGGAATGCATGAATAAATGGAAAATAGCAAATCTAGTCCTGGGAAATCACATCTGTGTTTTTTCCCCCACTTAATAGAGGTAGATTAATTTATCCCCTCTTGCCTTTATTCATATAAACTAAAGAACATAATTTGAACATAAATTTAAAATCTTTAAAGCCCTTACTATTACAAATGGGGAAGTAGAGACTCAAGCAGGAAGTGCGTTGTTGGAGATTACATATGTAGTTTGTGGAGAAATAAAACTGGAATTTAGATTCCTGAATCCAAATCCTGTGTCCTTCTGAAGGACAATCAATGAACCCCAGGAGAGACACCAGAATAATGGTGGTGTCTGAGCCATTAGGCCATTTCAAGAGAACAAAAATGAGGGGCACCTGGGTGGCTCAGTTGGTTAAGCAACTGCCTTCGGCTCAGATCATGATCCTGGAGACCGGAGATCAAGCCCCACATCAGGCTTCCTGCTCGGCGGGAAGCCTGCTTCTCCCTCTCTCTCTCCCCCTGCTTGTGTTCCCTCTCTAACTGGGTTTCTCTCTGTCAAATAAATAAATAAATAAAATCTTTTAAAAAAAATGAAAGATAAAGGGAAACATTTTGCATATCACATGTTCTAATCCTTTTTACTGAAACATTAGGCAATATACTTATGTATAAATTTAATTATATATGTACCCATTTTTTTTCCTGTAGGGATTTAGGTAACTTTACAGAAGTGTGATCAATAAGACAGCTTTAAAATAACACACTAAATAAGCAGATAAGAAAAAGAAGGATTAAGAAAACTGAGGCAGAACAAGAAAATTCATCTGAGATGAAATTAGAATGAAAATCCTACTGAGAGATCTTTTACTTTTGCTACACTTGGCTCAAAAATAAGGTTGGCTCAAAGCTTTCTATCTGCCAAGGAAAAGGAAATGACACTGTTGCTTACATACTTGGGCAATATCCATAAAATAAAAACAAACCATTTGTGCACACAAAGTAGATCTAGTACTTATACTAAGACTAAATAGTACATTTTTCTCCTGTGAGTCCCTATATCAATCAGGATAGGCTATATTATTAAATGTAGTAACAACATCAGCAAAATCTTAGTGGCTTACACTGACAAAGGTTTATTTTCCACTCACATTGTGTATCCATTGCATATAGGTTAGTATTATTGTAGTAACTCAAACATCCAAGCTGAAGATTTTATCTCCATTCACCATAATCACTGAAGCAGAGAGAAGATAACTCAAGGAACTGTGCATTGGATCTTAAATCTTTCTCTCAAAAAACCCACACACATCATTTTGACTCAAATTCCATTACTTCATTGCTGAAAGCAAGCTACATGGCCATGCTTACTACCTGAAAGAGGGAAGAGGTTACCATGTATCTTGGAAGGATAAAAAGGTGAATATTTATTCTGAACAACCCAACCGATCACCACACACTCCCTAGACAAGCTCTGTATATAATCTAATGAGCTATGTTGACATAGTGAATACAGCCAGAGTTGAGTCCAAATGTACTCTGTTGACCAAGAACATAAAGACAATGCTTAATCTGGTAAAAAATGGATCTATAGATGGCCAAGAAAATTCAGTTCTCATATATAGCTCTTTGTGGTCTACCTTAATTGGAGAATGTCTCCATTCTCCAATGCAGAAATAAATAAACCTCAATATTTTCAATATTTTCTCTCAAGAAAACTTTTATAAGTATGAAGTAAGAGTTTGAATTTATACTCCTTAAGAAACAGTATTGACAATAATATTTACTAACATTTATATAACCTTTAGACTGTGACCTGCATGTATGATCTCATTTTTATTCAATTAATAGTCTATAAAGTAATTACTATTATCATCCAGTTATATTTGAAGAAACTGAAGCTTAACAAAATTAATCTGTCCAGGATCACTTAGTCTACAAATGGCAGAGCTGGCATTTAAATCTGTGTCCATATGACTCCAAGGCCTACATGTTTAACACACTAGTCTCCTTTGGGAATATAGGTTAAATTCACACATGTGTGCTTTAAACTATTTGTCAAGTGGAAGTTAGATGTCCTGTGCACTTGGAGAGGAGAAGACTTGGCCGGGATGAGAAGCCTCCCAAATCCTGAGTGAAATTTCTTGGATGTACCTATAGAGAGGACTTGTATACTTTTAAGGCGAGGAAAATCAAGTTTTTGAAATTTGGTGCCATTGGTGAAATGTTCACAGAGAGCTATGATGTTTTTCAAAGAAAAATAGGAGCCACGGTTTGAAAAAAATATTTATAAAATGATAACATGTAAAATATTATCCCAACAAATAAGAGTTTAGCTCAAAGTTTAACTCAAAGTTGGTGAAACCCAAGGATGTTAGTGATACCTTACATACATATAACACTTCATAGTGAACAAAGTATGCTTGTAGGCTCTCTCTAACCTCTCTGTGAGATTATTCACAATTATATATATGTTATGTTACTATTACTAGAAGAAATTTAATTGTACCTTAGAGCATTGTGAAGAAGTCCTTAATGCTTCATTTTGACAGTTGAAAACAAATTGCATTTAGAAAGGTGGGAAGATGGTTCTGTATATAGCTATGTAGACAGATGTAACTTGTGTGAAGTCTAATAAGTAAACAAACCAATGACTGGGTCTGCAAATGCTAAGAACAAAGGGACTTGGGGAAGTATTTATATAGGGATCTGAAAAAAGTCGGAGAAGCATGATAAGAAAATATATGTAATAAGACAGAATATATTCATGGGTATACAATAACTTTCTTCAAAATAGCTGTATCGGGGCGCCTGGGTGACTCAGTCGGTTAAGCGACTGCCTTCAGCTCAGGTCATGATCCCGGAGACCCGGGATAGAGCCCCACATCGGGCTCCCTGCTCGGCGGGAAGCCTGCTTCTCCCTCTCTCACTCCACCTGCTTGTGTTCCCTCTCTGGCTGTGTTTCTCTCTGTCAAATAAATAAATAAAATTAAAAAAAAATAGCTGTATCATTTTCCTATATTACTGAACCAAAATTGTGTTTGTTTTATTTATTTGCTCAGATCACATATATTTTGCAGAATGACTACCGGTGTTTTCTCTTTCCTTTGTTTTCCTTTATACTTCAGTACTAGATAAAAGTCTCTTTCTAAGAGTAATTCTAATTTAAGTTAGACATATTCTAAAATATATACCTCCAAGTAACTTTTTTTGTTTCTATAGTTTATTCAATAATTGCATTAATATATATGGCCTGTATGAAGTTTAATTTTGCCAAGATATATGTTATCTCCATCTCAGAAAGACTATTAATGAAAACTACAAAAATGGATAGAGATAACCATACTTATTTGCGTAAGTGTCTCCCTTTTAAACATCCCTAAAATAAGGCCACCTGGGTGACTCAGTCAGCTAACTGTCTAACTCTTGACTTTGGCTCAGGTCATGATCTTATGGGTTGTGAGATGGAGCCCTGCATCAGGCTTTATGCTCAGCAGGGAGTCTGTTTGGAGATTCTCTCCCTTTGCCCCCTTCCTACTCATGCATGCTCCTCTCTCTCTCTTTCTCTCTCTCTCTCTCTCTCTCTCTCTCTCTCTCTCTCTTTCTCCCTCTCTCAAATAAATAAATAAATCTTTTTTATTAATCCCTAAAATAAAAGGGGGGTAATTATGAGAATTAATTTTTCCCAATGTAGGTGGAGTAAGAGTAGACTATTTTGTCACTAGTGAAATTTCTGGAGCCTAGTAAGAACAGTTGAAACTTTTTTTTTTTTTTTGAGAGAGAGGGAGAGAAAGAGAGTGGGGGTGGAGGAGGAGAGAGAGGGAATCTTAAGTAGGTTCCATACCTAACATAGAACCCAACATGGCACTCAGTCTCACAACCCTGAGATCATGAGCAGAGCTGAAATCAGGAGTCAGACGATTAAACAACTGAGCCACCCAGGTGCCCTGAACCATTTTTTCTTTTGGTTTTATCAAATAGAATCACTTTTTGATCATGCTTCTCTCAAGCTTTTAGGGACATGAGAACAGAGGATATATGAGAACTATAATCAGGGGAAAATTAATATTCTCATCTAAAATAAATTATGCATTGGGGACTATAGGAGGAAAAAGCTAACAAATATAGTCATTTTGAGATTACTTATTATGTTTATCATATTTGGGTTGGGTTTTTCTTTTTTGTAAGATATTTTTGCAGATTTTTTTTCTTGAAACTTTTACTCCTAAAATTTCCTTGTGTTGTAGCTTTTATGTATATCTTATTTTTTTGTCTTTTGCCATTATTCCCAGCTGGAGATTTTTGCCTGATATTAATGTATATGACCTTCTACTGACCGATTTTACAACCAGGGTTAAGTATTCTCAAAAGTAATTCTTCTTATTGTAGGTACAGTAGACAAGAAGTAGAGGTCCTTTTATTGTTAATATTATGTCTATTCATAGAGACCAGAAATAAAGTAATATTACCTAAATATGTATTTAAGAATGATTCAAAATTGAGCAAGTTTTATTTAATTATTCCTCCCAGAGAATATTTTTGTTGTTTTTGTACTTATGGTGCCAGTGTTTCTTTATACAAATAAGGCAAATGCAATATATTCTTATACTAAAGGTAACATACTATATCTTTTATTTATTTATTTATTACTTTTATTTTAATTATTTTATTTATTTTATTTATTTATTTTTATTAATTTATTAATTTATTATTTTTATTAATTTTTATTTTTTCCCTATCCCTCTTCCTTACCCCCATCAGCCCTCAGTTTGTTTCCTGAGATTAAGGGTCTCATATGGTTTGTCTCCCTCCCTGGTCCCATCTTGTTTCATTTTTTTCCTTCCTCCCCATGAACCCCCACCCTACCTCTCAAATTCCTCATATCAGATAGATCATATGATAATTGTCTTTCTCTGACTGACTTATTTTACTCTGCGTAATACCCTCCAGTTCCATCTATGTCAATGCAAGTGGCAGGATTTCATTCTTTTTGATGGCTGCATAGTATTCCATTGTATGTATGTATGTGTGTATATATCTACCACATCATCTTTATCCATTCATCTGTTGATGGACGTCTATGTTCTTTCCATAGTTTGGCTATTGTAGACATTGCTGCTATAAACATTCGAGTGCATGTGCCCCTTTGGATCACTACATTTGTATCTTTGGGAAATATTGAGTAGTGTGATTGCTGGGTCATAGGGTAGCTCTATTTTCAACTTTTTGAGGAATCTCCAGGTAGCATATTGTATATATTCAGTCAGGTTATATACTCTATTCTGTACCTTGCTTTCATCACTTAATGATATGACCTGTAGATCTCTTCAAATCAGTATAGGGATCTTCCTCATTTCTTCTTACAATTGCATGTATTCTATCAAGTGGGGGAGCCTTAGTTTTTTTAACTAGTACTTGACTACTATTAAATACATGGGTTGTTCATAATCTCTAAATTTTATATATTATGCCACAATCAATAAACTTGTACTTGTGTTCTTTCATACTTACATAGGAGATTGGGTAGGATATAGTCTCAGAAGAGGGATTGCTGGGTCAAAGAGAAAATATATCTGTATTTTTGTAGATATTGCCAGATGCCCTCTACAAGAGATTGTTTGCTTTTGGACATGTTTTAAAGGAAATAAATCATATGGCCTATTACCTTTTTTTGCCCGTTCTAACTTCACCTTAATCTAACCTTGTTTCCACTCAAAAGTTTAAAATTCAGGTTCCTAACCAATTCTTTACTCTGTCAGAGATAAATGCCTACTTACCTCTAGCATTTCAGACTGATATCTATTAATCTTTTGAATGTCTAGTGTCAAAAATCAATCTGAGTGACTTTCTTTAATTCTTCAGAGTTTTATCTACAACCTATAGATCCAATGAGTTTACCTGGCTCCTGATAATAATAAGCTCCACAATCCATTACAAACCTCAGATTACCTGTTTTCTCTGCTCTGTGTTAATGTGTCCTTAATAACTATGTCATTCTTTTAGGCTGATTGACATACTGATTAAACCATACAGTTCTCCTTTTCTTTAAGTCATGGCAGGACTCCCTTGTTACCTTCATGTATATTCATGCTGGTTGCAAGGAAAACATACCAAGTCTTCCTTATTTGAGTTTGTTGTCAGTATGTGGAAAAGGTAGACCCTAAATCCAGAGGCCCAGTCGTGGACAAAGCTCTGGGGTTTGAATGCCTGTGTCTTAAATGATAGCTTAGAGCTGTAGCTTAGACTCGTACAATTTCCTGCACTTAGTTATATCATCTATAAATTGTGGAAAATCTTACTTAGCTCAAAGAATGGTTTGTGACAGTAATATGAGATAATATAAGTAAATGAGTTTTATTAATTCTAAAGTCCTTTTAAGTAAAAATGAGATGGTATATTTATTTCCTCTAACTGAGACAAGCTATAACAATATCCTAACCTCTGTCTCATCCATTTTTGGTTCTTTCCGTGTTTAAGGTACATTGCTAGAAGAAAAAAAGTATTATGCCTTTTTGTAAAGAAAAAAAAAGCTAGAATTTAAGAAAATATTCTGTTTTCTTTTTTAGCTATAGACTTCAATATGACAAAAATTTTAAATAACCCAAGAGCATATACAGTGCCCACATTCAAGAAAGAATCGAGTGTATCAAGACTAACAACAAAGGTTTGGAACATAGCAATTATTAAAAATGTTCTTACTTTTTTAATTTGCTATATAATTAGTTAAACAGCTTCATATAGGCAGTGTTCATTATTACATTCCTGACATATATTTTAGAAAAATGTAATGATCAAAACTGATTTATTGGAGAGGATAATCTTAATGTTAAAAAGTCATTGTTTTTTGAAAATAGGCTCCTCTCTAAAGAAAAAAAAAAGCCACATCATTCATCTTTTCTCACACTTCTGCCACTGCTTGTCCTTGGGTTGATGCACAAACATGGCTTTGGTCTCAGTAAGTTGTAGTCAAGTTTTCAGGGAAAACTTCATAAGAATTTTCAGCAATGGCTGACCTGTCCCTGCCTCTTAAGCCATGATCCCGGGATAACTGGCCATATGTAGATACTACTATTGATAAGTCTTGTATGCTTAGTTTTTCCATGTTTCTGACACTGCCTCCCTAAGAGAAATCCTTATAGACTTTTCCATCTTGTGTTGCTTTAGCCGAAATTTGATGAGGTTACTGGCTTGATATTCTGAATTTGATCTCTTGTTAGACAATTAGGTTTTACATTTGTTGCCGTCTTTATTGCTGAAATTTTGTCTGAATTATCTAGTCAAGTCTGACCATAAATTTTATGTAATGCCTATATAAAAACCACTTTCTGAAGTCAGTATTCATATATTTCCTGATATTCAATAATCCAAATATATAGGATATTTTCCAACATTTACAGTGCTTCCAAGAATGGTTTGTAAGTTCTTAGAATAGAAACTGGTGATCTCTAGGAGTCGATGTATAAATTGCATTGTATAGGATAAGTATAGGTTGTATTGTATTGTATAGGATAAAGTATAAGTTGCTGTGTATGTCTAGGATACTAAAGCCATGGGTTAGAGGCATCTGAAAAGATTGGGTATTGTCTTTTATAGTAAGCTCTGTATGTATCAACAGAGGAAGTCGACCCCCAAATTCACTGCATTCTTGAGCTATTTAAACAGACATGTGGGATCTACTCTATGCTGGTTAAACAATTGTGTATTATGTTCACTTTGGAGCTCCACATTGTGAAAAAGTATAGACAAACCGAAGTGTTCTGAGTAGAAAATAATCAGGATGATGAAGGGCTTTGAAACCATGTTTTTTGAGCAATTGCCAAAATATTTAAAAGCATTTCTACTGGAAAAGACAAGGCTCTGGTGGCCATAATAACTGTTTCCAAGTATGTAGAGAGCTACTATAGGAAAGCAGGATTAGGCTTTTTCTGTGTGGCTCAAAAAAAATTTTTTTTACCAATACAAACCAAAAAGTTTTTATTTATACCCATAAGTGAAAGCTATAGGGAGACAGTTTTCAGTTCAACATAAAGAATTTTCTATGCATCAGGGTTGTCCAGGTGCTGAATGGGTGTGGCTTCCCAGCACCATTATAAGCATTGGCAGGATGCACATGCCCCTCAAAATTCAGTTTAGCTTTCTAGTCATCGTCAGCAACCGTCCTTTAATAAATTAACCAAAAAAATTAAACACCAAAATATTCCTTGGACTTTCTAGCTCATCCCTTGTGATGCTTCCAAAGTTTCTAAGATTGCTTGGTTCTCAAATGTAGTACTGGGTTGACTCTTAACTCTAAAAGTCTTGTTTGATGGAATCTTAAAGTTTTCTGATAATTTTCTGCCATTGTCTTTTGTGGGATAAATGGAAGCAGTGGAGCTTCTGCTAATTGTTTTGGCTATTTGGAATATCTCTATTAAGAATTCTTTGGGCAACTTCAAACCTTCAGGTTTAAACTATTTAAGAAAATGACTGATGCTCCACAAAACACTGGATATGCATTTACTACCTAGTTCTGCTCTTATCAGGTTGAACTACCCTTTAAAAATCAGGGGCCATTATAGAGGAAGAAGCAGGTATTAACCATGGTTTTCCTATTTTAAAAAGTGGATAGCTGCAGAAAAATAACAGAAATGTCTATTTCTAGAATTTAAGTAAGATCTAGGTTCTATCTTACAATATCCAAGGCAGAAGCCAGGAAAAGGGTCATAAAACATCTTTGTAGTCAGGCAGTATTTCCTTTTAATTTAGACAAAGTTTGGTCTGGTTTCGCATGCAATTTAAAGATTATTCAGCCATCAAAAAGAATGAACTTCTGCCGTTTGCAATGACATGGGTGGACCGAGAATGTATGAGGCTAAGTGAAATAAGCTAGTCCGAGAAAGACAATACCATATGATTTCACTCGTATGGGAAATTTAAGAAACAAAACAGATGAACATAGGGGAAGAGAAGGAAAAATAAAATAAGAGGGAAACAGAGAGGGAGGCAAATCCTAAGACTCTTAACTATAGGAAATAAACCGAGGGTTGGTGGAGGCAAAATGGGTGGGTCAATGGGCTAACTAGGTGGGGGGCATTAAGGAGGGCACTTGTTATGAGCCCTGGGTGTTGTATGCAACTGATGAATCACTAAATTCTACCTCTGAAACTAATAATACAGTATATCTTAATTAAATTGAATTTAAATTTAAAAATTTAAAGAAAAAAGGAGAAAAGATCAGGCTAGATAAAACCTAATGTGAATTTTTCATGTGAGATTGAGATGGAATAAATCATTTACATAATAGAAAATATGTCTGATTTTGACATTGAATTTTTACCATCAAGGAATTGGTTTTGATTATGATAGCCCTGCTGTTCAAAATAATTATGGAGCATCTCTGAAGGAAAACAATGAAAAGTGTCCATTAGTAAAAGAAACACAAGAGAACTGTTAATGTATCAGTAAGAGCAAATGAGAATAAAATTTTATCTCCTCACAGGAAGTGAAAATAATAAATCTTCCGTCTACTCATTACAAAAATGGAGGAAGGACATAATATATAAGTAGTTGCTAGACTGACCTTGTATCCCACAAGAAGTCAGTAAGAGAATCTTAGAGCAACTATATTTATGGTCACTTTCCCTGACAGAGAACTGATGGTCGACAGCTTTTTCCATCAGCACTTTGGTTACATCATCCACCTGCCTTCCAGCTTCCTTTGTTCTGATAAAAATTCAGCTTTTAATCTTATTGGGGTTCCCTTATATGTTGTTTTTCTCTTACTGCTTTTGAGATTTTTTCTTTTTGTTTTGGTCTTTCAACACTTTGGGTATGATGTGTCTTGGTGAGTATTTTTCCTAGTTGGAGTTAAGCTTCTCAGATATGTTTTCCACAAATGTTTGGAGGTTTTGGTCATGTTTTTTTCTTCACCTTTTTTCCTGTTCTTTTTTCTGGAGCTCTGTTCCTTTTTTTCTTTCTTTTTTCTTTCTGTTCTTCAGACAGAATAATAATCTCTATTGGCCATCCTACCGAGCTGATAAATAGGAAGGCTAGAAGACCTTACTGCATGAACTCATAGTTCATACGATAGTAAACTTCTATAATTAAGAAGATGCTTGGGGTGCCGGGTGGCTCCGTCAGTTAAGCGTCCCACTCTTGATTTCAGCTCAGGGCATGATCTCGGGGCCTTAGATGGCGCTCAGCACAGGGACCCCCACTCAACAGGGAACCTGCTTGGGATTCTCTCTCCCTCTCTTTGACCCTCACACTTGTGCTCTCTCTCTCTCTCAAATAAATAAAAATCTTTTTTTAAAGATACCTTACAGAGTTTCTTTTTATTTATTTTAATATACCAGAGAGTATAAAGTTACATTGCAGACAGTACAATTGTATTTATTTACAGTTCTTTAAAAACACATACAAGTAATAATTGACTTTTTTTCCCCCTTTATTTACAGTCCCATTATATAAGCGCTGGTCCAGAGTTTAACCGTGTGCTCTTCAATTTTGGAGGTCAGAGTCCGCTGATTTTATATTACCTCAAGATGCATGAGTTAGCTGGTATTTCCAAAGCCCCTAGACAAACCAAGATCAAACTTACTGAAATATCACAAGAACCATATCCTTTTTTAAGCTTTGCTTTAATGGGATCTATTTCTAAGATCTTCAAAACTCTTTACTAAATGTCACAATCAAGAATAAGTTTAATGCATTTTTTTAACAAATGTTTTTTCCTTAGCATTTAGTTATATTCAAAACGTTTGTAGCATATTTAGCTAAAGTATACTCTTTTAGGTCTAAGGCTGTGATTTTGCATGCAAGAAAAATTTTAAAAAACATAAAACCTGGGCGCCTGGGTGGCTCAGTGGGTTAAGCCTCTGCTTTCAGCTCAGGTCATGATCTCAGGGTCCTGGGATGGGCCCCGCCCCCACATCAGGCTCTGCTCAGCAAGGAGCCTGTTTCTCCCCCTTTCTCTGCCTGCCTCTCTGCCTACTTATGATCTCTCTCTCTGTCAAATAATTAAATAAAATCTTTAAAAAAAAAAAAGCCTAAAACCTGGGAACTGGTATATGTAACTCTTTAGTAAAGACCAAACAGTTATAGTTCAGGGCTCAGTTTTAAGCGGATTATGTAGATTATGGGCTTCTAGGCTTCTCCAGAGGAAAGTTTCAAATGTGTTTTAGCTGTGTAATCTTTGTTCCAATGAAAATTTGTCAGAAAGGTTAATGTGTAAAATATAATATAAATGAAATTGGAGCTCTTTCACTGTGGCACGTGTGAGGGGCCCAGAGTTCTGTGTATTTCTCCTCCCCTGCCCCTTCCACATAACCCATACTGGCCCAGCCCTCATTGGGGCCTCAGAGGAACCCTAAAGGGATCTAGTACTGTGGTCTCCAAACTGGACACAGCTCTGTATAGAATAATATATATGTATATATCAAAACTCTTATTTATAGCTATTTCTACATATCTGTTTCTATCTTTAAAGATACAAAAACTTTACTAATATTTAGTAAATGGGTACCTTCACTCAGTAGATACTTCAGTCTGTACTGTACTGTTTTGAAGGATAATGACGGTGTCTTTGCTCTTGTGTTGTTTTCTGGGTATGTGCTGTCTTCCTTGGGTAAACAGATTTAGGTAACAGATTTTAGGCAAGCAGACTTATAGATTAAATCATCCAGTTTGACTAAAGTAATACTCACAAGTGGACCAATACCTTTAAAAGCATCTTGGAAAGAAACTTTGGATTGATGATGATATTTATAATGCAGGAATAAATTTTTTTAAAAATAAGGAAAATACCATAAAGATTTTTCTCCTGCTTCTTGAAGGAGATCCTTCTCAGCCATACTAAGAAAAGAAATTAATGGGCTGCCTGGGTGGCTCAGTCAGCTAAGTGTCGGACTCTTGATTCCAGCCACTGAGTTTGGGATTGTTTGTTATGCAGCAATAGATAACTAACTATACCATGCTCCCTTTCAAAGGCAGCCCACTTCCGTTGACTAATGCGATATATAAAGTTGCCGAGGTTGGGATCCCTTCTGCTCCAACTCAGAACAATTCTGAAGGGTCATCCCAGCTGTGGGACTCTCTGTAGGTCAGCTTAGACTTCCAGTGGGGCTATAATCACAGTTCAAGTTCTCTCTCTACTCAATTTTACTTCCTTCCCTGGCAACCCAGAACGTTAATCCCAAGACCACTGCCTAATAAATCTTCTGCACACTGATCTCCATTTCTTAGTCTGCTTCCAAAAGACCCACATGGGATAGTATGTTTCCTCCCAGTATTACTTAACACAAGGGGAACAATGCTGTTTTCACTTCTCATCATTACAGTGAAAACAATCCATTGATTGCTCACTGTTTTTCTTCTGGATCCCCAACAGTCAATTACATAGAAGCAGAGAAAAAAATACATGGGAATTACATTTTGAAAAAATTCAGCATTATACCTTGGTTCTCATTTGCTACCATGAAACAGAGCTACCTGCTGCAAGAATTTGGACAGAACTGGCGAGATGGTTTCCCACATCTTCTAGAGTTATTTCTTCTTAAGGAAGGAGCTTACCATAGTCTAGAAGCAGGAGTGATTAAATGCTGAATTAGCCTAACAATCCCATATCTGGTAGTCATTTTTGCTTTGTTTAGAAGACCAAAATATCGTGATCTGTGTAAGAATTATGCAGCATATAAGTGCCTACTGGTACATTATGGCTTTGACTACATGCTTTTAAGGGGAAATGTGATGCATGTGAGCAGACCTGTTTCATACAGTACATTGGGATCACCTATTTATCTCTACTATTGCCCCCTGCCTGGCTTTCCTCTACTGCCCCAGTCCTTGTTTTGGATTCTAGATGTGTTGTCTGCTCTAATTACTATTTTCCAGATACTTCAAATCTTGCTTGTGTCTAATTCCACTCCATTACCTGAATATGCCTTCATTACCTAGTTCCAGACTCCAGACTGCTTCTTATGTCTTGTTTAACAAGAAAATCTATGTCCTGGGTGCTATGCTATTTGCTGAAGAGATGACTATCATCTCTGCTATCAGGTAACTTATTGTCTAATGGATGGCCTTGTCCACAAGCTTGTTGGCTTTGCCCAAGGTACAGACTTTTTCTAGCATTCCTCCCACGCTTACTTGAAAAATTTCTGTTCTTCCCCATCCTCAATGTCCAAAAGCTGCAGCTCAGTGGTCTTTAAGGAAAATGACATCTTTAAATGTCCAAGAAAGCACACTTCATTTGCCTGGAAAAGTATGCAATCTTCAGAGAAATGGGTAATTTTTTTTTTTGCTTATTCTAGAAGCAATCAGAGCAACAGTTGAAGTATAAATGAAGCACTTAAGTAAACAAGGATGTGTTGAACAAAGGCTTAGATGGAAGAATATGAAAAGAAGGTTCACTAGGCTGCTCTTTTCCTTGAAATGAGCACCAAAGGTGAGTCTGCTTCCTTTCCACAATTCTATAAATCTGTCTGAATAATCCAGTATTAAGACTTGTGGAAATCCCACTGGAAGGGTGAAAAAGAAAGGAGGGAGTAGAATTGGAGAAAATGGAGTCAAAGAATGGACCAGAAGCACAGAAATGCACTGAAGCAGAAGAGGCACCTATCAGTGTCAGTTTGACAACCATCAGGGGCTTGGGTGAGGGACCTGTCAGTCAGTTCACTTCCTCTTTGGCTTCCATATCCTAGAGAGTACTGTTAGGAAAGGAAAAGACAGACTTAGTGTGAAGCAAATAAGAGAGAAATTGCCCAAGTCTGGGGGATTATACAAGGCAGGAGCGCCCGGGTTGCTCAGTTAGTTGAGTGTCTGCCTTTGGCTCAGGTCATGATCTCAGAATCCTGGGATAGAGCCCCACGTCGGGCTCCCTGTCCAGTGGGGAGTCTGCTTCTCCCTGTCCCTCCTCCCACTCATGCTGTCTCAAATAAATAAATAAAACATTTTTTGGTGAAAAAAAGGCATTATCTAAGGCAAAAGGTGCAAGAATTATCAAGGTGAGAAAATGTACTTTGCTAAAGGCAAAGGTCACAGCACCTTCAGGGACATTCTGAAGATAATTTATATTCAAAGATGGACCATTGATTCTTACTCTATGCTCCAGTTTTGTGGCACTAGCCCATAAAAGATGATTTTCTTTTCCTCACTGTTCTTAAGAAGCATTGATAACTTCTCCAAGAGTTAACAAACTGGATAGTTTTGCCTAGATAAACATATAGTTAGAAAACCAAGAATAATATGTGATCTATTCAAGAATATTTTACAATATTACATAAAGTGATAATATATACCATTTAGAGCAAGATTTAAAGAAATAGACATATGTACATAGAGTTAGGTGTTTATTATGTTTTTCATAATTTTGAAACTGCACTGTCCAGTATGTTAGGCACTAGCCATGTGTGGCTATTTAAACCTGTATTTAAAATATAAAATTAATGGGGCACCTGGGTGGCCCAGTCAGTTAAGTGTCCAACTCTTGGTTTCAGTTCAGGTCATGATCTCAGGTCATGATCTCAGATCAAGCGCCACATCGGGAACCCATGCTCAGCAGGGAGTCTAGTCAAGATTCTCTCTCCCTCTCTCTTTGCCCCTTCCCCCCCAGATAAATAAATCTTTCAGAAATTAATTAATTAATAAAATTCAGTATAAGTAAAACTACAGTTCTTCAGTTACACTGACTCATTTCAAGTGTTCACTATCTGTGTGTGACTGTTAGATAGTGAGGATATGGAACATATCCATCGTAGCAAAAATGTTCCATAGACAGGAAAGTTTAATCCCTTCATAGAACTTGAGCTGTCACGTTGGGATACAAGACAGCCAGCAAATACAGAACTTCCTTTTGCCTTGCCACTTGCAGCCTTCTAATTTTAGAAATTCAAGGGTTTAAGATTACATATCATTCATTCATCCACTCATTATTCATCCATCCACAAAATTATTAATAAAGTTAATTTCCTCTCATATTTTGCTTTTTTGGGTTGGATTTTTTTTCCCTTTTATCCTAGTTTTGTTTAACTTTTGGTTTGGCTCAGAGATAACTACTTTTAGTATCATGCAAAATTTTGCATGTTCCCCATGGTTTCAGAAAGCTTACCACTCTCTGTAGAAGCCCCCAGATCAAGAACTTTATAAGTAACCTAGATCTGTATAAAATTCTGTGATTGCCTTTTGATGATCAGATACTTGATCTATGGACTCCCTTTACTTAATTCCCATTGATGCTAGTCTATATCAGTTACCAGAATAAACTCCTAATTCTTCTACTAGGCTCTCAATGACTCCTTAAAGGACCAGATTTTATATTTTAAAAATATATATCTGACTTATTGAATAGAGCATTATAAGCAGAAAAACATCATAGAACATAGGAGGATAAATGATACAAGTATTTATATTTTACTCTCAGAAGAGAAAGGAGGTTTTATTTTTATTTTTAGATGACTTTTAATTGAAGCTGTTCTAAACTTTGTTGAGTAGGTTGCTAAGTTTCCTCCTTTTGCAAACTCTGCTAGTTAAGAGTGTAGGCCAAGTTAAAAAAGAAATGGGGGGTGGGGTAGAAAATGAGCATCATACTTTTTTTAAGATCTTGAGGAACAAAGAGGGTTTTGTTTCACATGAGTTAAGTATGTGTATGTGTATTGTAAGCATTTTGCATCCACCTTGAACCAAAGACAATTACAAAATTGCTTGTAAGATCTAGCAATGTTTTTTCTTATACACTCAATTTAAGTTCCCATTAGGGTTTTTCTTTTTCTTTCTTTTAATGAAATGCCCAAGACACAAACCACAATTCAGCAAACTGTTATTAAACTAACTAATGAAATGAATAGACAACTTTAGTAGTGCCTTAGGTAATCAGGTTCCAGGGAATGGGTTGTATCAGTTTTTTAACCAGAGTTAGGATTTTAGATTGTAAACTTGGCTCAGTGGAAAATTAAGGGGTGGGGGTTGTGGAGCAGGAGGGATTTGCATCCTGGAGAGTTAGTACGAGTTAAGATTTTGGCTTTTCTTAACTTAGTATAAATGTGGTATTTATATCAAGTAAGAGAAGAAAATTTCATTTTCAAACAGTTTAAGTGATTTCAACCATTAAAAAAAAATGTATATTCTTGCTATATATGTTACTGGTCAATAAGGTGGAAAATCCATAGCTTTTTAAGTGCTTAGATTTAAGACTAAAAAGCAATATCTCAATTAAATATAAAAATTGACAATTGACTAGATTATAATTTTGTGTTCACCTAACCCACTTCTAGAAGGTGAGCAGGCAAAGGAGAAAGTAGACAAAATCCACACTATTACTTGGCATTCACCCCATAAAAACCACTGCTGGTTTATGGCTCTGAGTGATTCTGAGAGATGCTCCAGGATCTCTGAAAGTAGAAACCATACCCTAGTTTAGAACCGAAATCTGTGTATTTAAGAACAAACAAATTGGTTCCTTTGGTGGTGATCTCACATGTATTTGTTTCTGTTTTGTTACTAAGAATTCAATTTGGCCCATCTCAGGGGAGTAGGGTCTCTAGAATTTCTATCTTTGTAGGAGGGGTTTAAATATTCAACCCAGTTACAAGCAAGGCGCTGTATTTGCAAAGCAAATGCACAGTTTGTATGTTTACTTAGAATGGCTTTGTGAGTAGAGAAGGGGTTGATGGAAATAACAGGGACGGCTACATTCCCTCCAAATAACCCTTGGTGCTGTCTCCTTCAAGGGCATAAATTATAAAATTATGGAATCTCTAAAAATCAACAACTTGTTTATTCTGTCTTATCAGAGAGTACACTGTTGCCATAACTGAATTTTCCAGATTAACTAGAGCCGACCATCGAAAGCACCAAAATTTATGTTACCCATTTTAATGAAAGTTTTCCTTGAAGACATATCATACTCCCATGATTTCTTAAACAATATAGCAAAAAAAAATAATTAACTTGATGATGATGACTAGGCTTCTCAAGATGAAGCCTATGATTCAGCTATACCAAAATATCAGTAAGAATGCTTGCTCAGGAGGCCAAGAACAATACCTCCTGAACGCCCCTTCTATACCAGCTGGTACTTGTATGAGGGTGCTAAGTAGTCCAACAGCAAAGACAAGAAATCATGTCATCATATACAGAATCCTGACCAGTAGAGGAGGGGTGTCTTGGTGGCTCAGTGGGTTAAAGCCTCTGCCTTCGGCTCAGGTCATGATCTCAGGGTCCTGGGATCAAGGCCCGCATTGGGCTCTCTGCTCAGCAGGGTGTCTGCTTCCTCCTTTCTCTGCCTGCCTCTCTGCCTACTTGTGATCTCTCTCTCTGTCAAATAAATAAACAAAAATCTTAAAAAAAAAAAGAAAGAAAACTTACCTGTATTTTAAAAAAAGAAAGAAAAAACAGAGAAGTACCCTCATCCAATTAGAGACAGCTCTGCCCTAAAGCAGAACAGAATGCAAGACTTTTATAGTCATTATGCCTATTTTTTATAACTCTTCTGTCTTCTACTTGAAAAACTACCTGTTGTTATTTCCCGTTCCTACTCATTATTCCTGTAAGTCAAATGCCATGTCTTTCTCATCTTTGTGTCTCCATGCCTAGTAAAAGCCCCGGCAAGTTTGTTGAATGCTTTTCATGAAATCTGTGTTAATACTTCTGGTAGGCTTACTCCCTCAATTTTCTAAACTGTGCTACAAAACTGCTTCTAATGATGTCTTAAATAACAAAACTTACTGAAACCCCTGTTTTACACATAATACCAGGACATATAGAATCTGGGTGGCGTTCTAACAATGGCACTGTCTCCCATAGAATAAGGCATACGGGATTAGTAATAACTTCTTTAAAAATTTCTGGATACATGGCTGTGTTGTGGATGTTGGACAGTCTTGCAATTCTGACGTTAAAATATTTGAAGTGTAAGCAAAGGTAAACAGCAGAAGATAACTGTTCTAAAATCAGTTTGGGCCACGTGCTAAGTTATTTTAAGAATTTAGTTTTTAAGATTAAGAATAGGATGCCTGGGGGTTAAAGCCTCTGCCTTCAGCTCAGGTCATGATCTCAGGGTCCTGGGATCGAGGCCCGCATCGGGGCTCTCTGCTCAGCAGGGAGCCTGCTTCCTCCTCTCTCTCTGCCTGCCTGTGATCTCTCTCTTTCTCTCTGTCAAATAAATAAATAAAATCTTTTTTAAAAAAAAGAATTAAATGAATTCTGGTGAATAAAGGAGGAGATTGTGGCCACTGTTTTCTGCCTACAGTAGCCTTCTGTGTAGAAGGGATACTTTGGCCTTAAACCTGAATCTCATTAGCAATTTGTCAGATACTCCAAGGCATAGATCGAAGGAATGTGGGGCAGATAGCAAAGCCTCCTGCAGCTTCATCCTAGGACAGTACTTTTGGCAGATAGGAGCAAAATTTGACCCTGGGACATTCTTTTCCTGAGTCTCACACATGCTCAACCTCTCCAAGGCAAGGTACTTCCTTTCTAGAAGCCTTAGTTTCTTCATCTGTATTATAATTAAATTGGACCCTGCAATTTCTAAGGTCCCTTGTTTCATTAATACTCTGTTTGTTTAATGAATACTCTTTTAAAGGGAAATCAAAGTCCCCAGAGTCTAAACTGAGGCCCTTAGGATGTCTCCAGGTTTTAGTGTGTCCCATGCCAACCACGGCTGTTGGGAAGTCCCAAACAGGACTATTTTATTTGTACCCCAGTGGCTCTTTATTTATGGCTTGCCATGTAAACTCCGCGTAGCATTGCATGAGAAAACACGGTGCGAGGTCAGTTCAGACAATTGATTTGGAAAACATGTTGCCATAGTCATCCCCCAAGGAGTAAAATATAGCCATTCTTCATAATTTGTAAACTGTAAGCACTCTAATTTTCTCCAGTTTGGGAAAATTGATAACTTTATATATCTGATGAGAATAAAACTTAGGATATTCAATAACAGACATTAACAGAAGTCTACTAAAAACCATCATGACTGAACATGCACGAAAATGCTGAGATCTTAGCAGCAACACCATACAGCCCACAACCTCATTACACAACACAAATATATAACTGTGACCAAATTTGGCAGGTTTTAGGCGATGAGAATGACTTTATAAAAAATATAAACCCGGCTCATTTTAATAATGACATGTTCAAAATTAATAATTTATAAGAAATGAAACGTAGTTCTCTGTCTTAATACCAGTAGTATATAATGAATGTTCAAGGAAGAAAATCCAATTAATTCAGAGTGACAAGCACCATCTCACTCATAAATGCTTCATCGTGGGAACCATACTCAAGAGCACAATATAACTTTGTAGAAGGATAAAATCTTTGCAATTCTAACAGGTACTCTGAGAGAGGAACTATATATTACCAGGAAATAGGTGCATGCAAATTAAATTTCAGCAGCTCAAAACCATGCACACTTTACGAAAAGCATGTCTTTAGTTGTGCTAATCATTCTGTAAGAGGAATGTTCTTCAACTTTCTGTGATTTTTATTCAGGAGAAGATCTTAAAGTTTCAGTCACTAGATGTAGTGAGGAGAGTAAGACAGATGTTAAAAGTAGCCTCATCTCTTCAGGTTTTCTTTGTTTCAGAAAGAATGCTAAGCCTTCTCCTCTAAAGTTGATGGATTTCGTCACAGTTTGTGACTGGCAAAGGGCAAAAAAAACCTAAAGGTGGAAATCTGGCATAACTGAAATTGCAGGCTTCTTGCTTACGTAGTGAACAGGACTACAACCTTTTTTTTTCTTTTTTTCTCACCATAACCATCACAATAGTCCAAAGCTAAGCAAGAACCAGACTATCTTTTCCCAGAACTCAGAGGTAATGGGGTTTGGAGAGACACAACCTTCCCTTGCTAGACTTGAAGGTGGGGAAGGTTGGGGGGGGAGGGGCATTATCATCCTGGAAAACACAACTGGGGAAAAGAAGAGAAATTGGTTATTTCATAGAAGAAGAGAAATTGGTTATTTCATAGAAGAAAATTTCATAGAAATTGGTTATTTGCTGGTCAGTTAAGCACCAGCAAAATTTTCCCATCAGGGCAGCAGATCTCCTCTGGTACAAACACTCTGAAATCTTTTGCAAACATTAAAATAGTGACTACAAAACCTGGATGCATGGGAAAATTATGATAGTTGGGTAAAGAAAGCAGCCATGCCATTATAACAATAATGTAAAATATATATTTGTATCTGACAGATGGTAAGGCACACAGAAAAATGAAAATAGTTTTATTTTTTTGTAAAGTGGAATTGTGTGAGAATTTTTTCTTTTGCTTACATTAGTGATGCTATAATATTCTTTGTACGGTAATATTTTTTACTTTTGCTGAGATATAATTAACATATGGCATTTTGTAAGTTTCAGATGTACAGCATAATGACTTGACTTACATATATTGAAAAATGATTACCACAGTAACATTTTTTAAGTCTTGCTGAAACACTTGTCAAAATGAGTAGATTTTGTGAGGTTTAGTTTTTCTCTGCTTTAACTATTTAAAGTGAAGCTTTCACTACTTCCCTTTTAGATTTGAGGACTAATCTGTCCCTAAATTTGTCATTTACTGAGTAGTCAAAAATGTCACACAGAATGAAATAACAAAGCTAAGGTTTGAAAGTAACTTGAACCTAGCTTGAGGAAGTTTTATTCTGGAATTTTGCCATTCGGACTTGATGCATATCAAGAGCTAACTGTAGTTCATGAGGACACTTAATTCCAGTAATGTCATTTAGAAGATCCCTAAAGACAAGGTATTTTGTACAATGTGATCAGAACTCATGAATGTCTGTAATTCCTGAAGACAATTCTGTGTTTCTGACCATAGGCTGTAGAACAATCAGTTGAAAACAGGAAATTTCAGTTGATAGATACATTGGCTGTTCAATCATAGCTACTATTTGAATATAAACTACATTACTTTCTCAAAGTAAGATACAAGGCCCTAGGAAACACACTGGAAACTTGGGACGCCTGGGTGGCTTAGTCAGTTAAGCATCTGACTCTCGATTTCCATTCAGGTTATGATCTTAGGGTAGTGAGACGGAACCCTGCATCAGGCTCCATGCTCATTAGGGAGTCTGCTTGGGATTCTCTCCCTCTGTACACCCCCCACATGCGTGTGCCCACATGCTGTCTCTCCAATAAATAAGTAAATCTTAAAAAATAAGAAAGGAAGAAGAAGCACACTGAAAACAGAAATCCAATGCAAAAATGAGGCTCTGACCAGGAGGAGGCTTCCTGGAACATCCTCTACCAGGCAAAAATAGGACTGGGGTGGAGCTATTTTTGCAGAAGAAAAGATACCAGTCACAGAGTCTCAAGCAGAACTCTAGGGATACTGTAAAAATCCAATCGCAGTGCATAGCCTACGTTGGCTATCCAACAAATGTCAACTTATTTTTCCCCATTCCATTTCCAATTATTGTACCACTCCCTCACCACTGCCTAAAATATAGTATCTTTGAGGTTTTTTAGTTAACCACAGTGTTTGATATACTAATCAACAAGCAGGTGGACTGGAGAAGCTGGTACAACACTTTCATGGGCCCAGGTGTTTAACTGCTAGGAGGAGTGCACTGTCAGGCTTCTGCACCAGCATTGATTAGACCTGAGATAGTTGAAGGGCTGGCCACCAAGCAGGGCTCCCTGCCCCAAACCGTCATGCCAACTGCCCGGTTTGGTGCCCAAAATTGTTTTGTAAGAAATTCCAGTGTCAGGTGCCTGGGTGGCTCAGTGGGATAAAGCCTCTGCCTTCGGCCCAGGTCATGATCTCAGGGTCCTGGGATCCAGGCCCGCATTGGGCTCTCTGCTCGGGAGGGAGCCTGTTTCCTCCACTCTCTCTGCCTGCCTCTCTGCCTGCTTGTGATCTCTCTCTCTCTCTCTCTGTGTGAAGTAAATTAATAAAATCTTTACAAAACAAAAAAAAACAACAACAACAACAAAAAAGAAATTTCAGTGTCTATAATATTATTCCATCTTTAGGACACCTATTTTAAAATAGCCCTGAGTTCTATCAACTCCGCCTTTATCTTGAAAAAGCATATCTTGAAACCTTCTACTTCTCTTCATTTCCACTGCTACGACCCTAATCCAAGCAGTGTGACCCCTCTGGCCTCAGCTATGGAAAGAGCCTCTGAAGAGCTGCCCTTTTCCTCTCCTTTCCACAAGCCATTTGTCACATAGTCAAGGCATAATTCAAGTAAATCTCTTGCTTAAAGGCTTCCCACAGCTTCTTCCTCACCACATCGCCAAGGGCTACAAAAGCCCCTTAGAAGATCGGGCCCCGCCTACCTCACTGATTTCATCTCCTGCCATTCTGTACACACTCACCCTGCTGGGCCTCCAGCACCCTTTCTTCCTGATATTCAGGCCTCCTTAAGTTAACGTTGTGCCCCCCATACACATTCTCAGCCACTCTCTTCTCATACACGATTTTCACTGTCCTTATAGTATTTAAAATAATGTTTCTTTGTTTATGCCCCCCTTAAAGCAGGGGACTTACTAGAGTAGGCCTTGACTTCTCTGTGGTGAATGGCTTCTGGAAAGCGTATGCTCTAGAACATGAGCCCTATGATACAGAAACCTGCTCAGTCTCTAGGGTCCAGACAGGTGCCTTGAACAGAACAGGTGCTCAGAAAGTAACTGTTGAATGAGTAATGGTATCGCCCAATTAGGTGGCCTTTTATTGATTTGCAGATTGACCTTTATGACTTTCTTGACACTTCTTAAATAGCTCCTTCTTTGGAATGTGACACTGTGTTATACCACTTCCTGTCTCCTGCCCTCCTTCTACCACTCATAAGGAAAATCTCCTCTTTCCCAAGTTTCTTTCTTTACCTTTCTTTTCTGTCTGCATTCTTCCTCGGAGTCTCATTCACTTTCATTGTTTCAACCATCACCTCTGAAGAGAGACCCCGTTTTCAGATCTGCTCCCATTGATTTCTATCTGCATTTACCGAGAGTTTCTAATTGAACATGCCCATTATTAAAATACCTTCTCATCCCCTGGAATACATCCTTCAAATTGACAGACTTCCCCATCTCTGTAAAATCACTCCACCATTATACTAGCCACGTTTGATCTCTCCTCCTCCCTATCTCTCATCCAGGTCCCATATCCTGTTAGTAAACAAACTCCGCTTCATTTCTTTGCAAAACCTCAAATTCCATCTCATACTCTCTAAGCGCTTTGCCGTTACTTTACCGATGGGTCTGAACTTCTGGACTTAAATAAGCTTCTATTTCACAGATAATCAAAATAAGACAGGAGTCACAGGATCATCTAAATAAACCCCCACACCTCACATACCAGGAAAAGGAGGTTAACGCCTTGGCTACCATGGTACTAGATGGGGAGTGCTGAGTACAGTGCCAGAACCAGAGCTCAATCTCCAGGGTGGCACTCTATCATCTTGGGGAAATGGCCTGTGCGTGCCAGCCTAGGAGAGTGGAAGAGCTAAGAGGGTCCTGAAAGAAAAGCAGGAAAAGGGAAGATGAGTAAAGGACACTGAAGACACACACTTTGTTGACTTCCCAATTTCGCTTCATGCTGCCTGAAGCAGGCTCTATCTTGAATGGGTCCTTGAAATTGATAATGATTATTCGTCCTGTACACATGGAATTGTCACTGTTGGTCTGTCTTCCGGCAGTGTCAGGAGCTATGCAAGCACTGATTTGTCAACTACAGAGTACAAGTGAACTTTTCATTAAATCATAAGTTCAGGAACCTTATGCCATTATGACATTAAACAGTGAAGTCAGGTTCATCTCTTTCTTTAAGGAAAACCTCATTTTAAAGCCCAGATATGATGAAGGGGGGAAAGAAATTTGGAATGTACCAATAGATAAGCTTCTCAAAAATTTATTTCAGAGAATTTTGATCCATTTTAGAGAAACATGGTCACCCAGACCCTCCCAAACTCCATGGTTGGTAGGATGGAGTGTGTTCTGTTGTCAACACTGCTTCCCTCCACGGTCAGTGATGCTTGTTAAAGCCCGCTTGAACTTCTATGACCAGCCTGGAGAATCTATCTCTTCCAGCAGTGTTGAGAAAGTGGTCCGGAGTGCACAGAAAATCAGGTGTTCTTTTCCTTGGTTCTAAGACCTTGATGTTCAAGTTATATGTGATTGATGATAATTTCTGAATAGTTTAGAGCTCCATAGGAAAGACATAAATTTCATTCAAGCTCATTGGGAGCATCTTTGTTCTGGGGACATTCATGGTTTTCCTTCTGGTTACCTAAGTTGAGATACAGTACTCAGGAAGTTAATGTCATAAAGTTAAGTACCTATGTGGCCATGCTCCAGGGACCAAACCCTCTAGACTTCTCCTAACTTTCTTAGGCCAGAATAATAAGATTAAAATGTACATCAAGGCCAGCCTTGAAATAGACCCTAAATTAGCATTCAGAGAAAGATCGTGATAATATTGAAGTATGCTTCAGGAGATGGAGTGGGGGCCATACAAGGATGGTCTCGTCCCCTGGATCTTGGTGATTGCAGAGGGTTAAGAGCTCCTAGTTTAGCAGTGAGGCTAGAGTCTTTTGTTTTAATTATTATTATGTTCATTTAGCCACTGTATATTACCTCATTAGTTTGGGATGTAGTGTTCAATGACTCCTTAGTTCTTTTAACACAAGCTGAGGGCTGCTTCCTGATGTCATTTGCCAGTTGCTCTCTCAGAAGGGAAGTGTCTCCTCTGTCGGACACGAATGTGGATTTAAGAGCAGGGTTAGAAACACAACCACAGGCTGTACCAGAAACAGATGGGACAAGAGCCCCAGGCGCATTCACAGCACACTGACACCTTCTACTTAGTATCTTTCCTCCTTACAGTCAGCAGAGGCCACCAGCATCTACGGCCAGTCACCTCCAGAGGCTTTCAGAAGAGACCTTAAGGTTCTCAGTATGTGTAGAAATGAAGAAGTGCCTACATAGGGTCACAAACATTTTGGTACATTTTAAATGTTTACATTTAACAAATTGCTTTTAATGTACATACACACACACACAGCACTTACACATACACAACACCACACAAAAAAGGTAATTACAGAATTTATGGGACTATTAAGTCCTAGTGCACTGCGGGTGGTGTAGTCCAGATAATGGGACACAAGTTTAATGTGGTCCAATGGTCACCGTCTTCTTTCAGTCCTCTCACTGTAACTCTGGATGTCATATTCATGTCCACAATTGAGACCCTTTGTGACTGAGAAGCCCAGGCCAGATGGCCCTCTCAGTCCCCTGTGATGGGTACTGTCCTCCTCTCCCAAATGTTCCTAATTAAAAATCTTTCCTTGACCATAAGCCGATCACACCACCTGCTCCAACTTACCGTGATATTATAAAAGAGGCAAAAAGACAATTTGCAAAGAACCAAAAGGAATTTCGGATGTAAGTTGATGCCATACTATTGTTAAAAAGAAAATCAAACTCTTTTCGAGCTGGAAGTAATCATAGAAATCATCTACACTAAGCTCCTTATTTTACCAGTGAGGAGAGTCATTTCTGAGGGTCTAACAGACTTGGAGATTCTTTTCCGGTAAGTGTCAAGGATGTATGTTGGAGCCGTGGAGCCATGGCTCCCCAGCAGCGAGAGCCCAGAAGAGAGCTCCAGGGACTAGCGACTAGAGTACCATTTACAAAGATGAGCCCTGGAAGAAGAGAAAGGTGTGCTGCAGCATGAGGTCCCTGGAGCTGGGGTGGCATTGGGGTGGCCCTGAGGAAAGCACAGTCAAAGACGACAGAGAAGTAGACGGAAGAGCAGCCAGGCAGGTCTTGCCCAGCAGGCAGGGCAGAAGTTTGAGCCTCTGCTTTCCAAGGGGTCCCGTTCTCCTTCCACCTCCCTCTGGCCAGAGCCCCCCCACCCCCACTATACGCAAAGCCCTTAGATTTCCTGTACCCCGTGGGAAGAACGGGTACAGACACTTTGTGAGAGGGGCCTGTCGAAGCAGCAAGCTGGAGTCCAAACCCTACTCAGGTTCATGGGTGATGTCTTTGGTATGTATTTGCAGGAGGGGCTGCGCTGGGGGATTTCCTCACACCACGTAGTGCATCGGGAGGGGATGCTGAAGACTTGAAGGACTTTTACTGACCTGTGGAAGTCAGCAAATGGCTAATTTATTCTTTCCCAACTAGAAATCTTGCTTTATTTTAAAATTTAACTCAAAATTTTGATTTTATAGAGAAAAGCACAGAATTAATGAAGAAATAAAACTCCTAAGGCAGCGACAGGAAAGAATTGACAAAGAGCTTGACAGGTTTGTTTCTTATTCATTTTCTTAAAAACATTTTAATTGAGGGGCGCCTGGGCAGCTCAGTGAGTTAACCATCTGACTCTTGGTTTTGGCTTAGGTTATGATCGTAAAGTCATGGGGTCAAATCCCGTGTGCGGCTCTGAGATCAGTGCAGAGGCTACTTCAGATTCTCTCCCTCTCCTTCCCACTCATTCTCTCTCTCATTCTCTCAAATAAATAAATAAATAAATAAATAAATAAATCTAGGGGCACCTAGGGGGCTCAGTCGGTTAAGTGTCTACCTTTGGCTCAGGTCATGATCTTGGGGCTCTAGGATCGAGCCCCACAATGGGCTCCCTTCTCAGTGGGGAGACTGCTTCTCCCTCTCTCACTCCGCCTGCTTATGCTCTCTCTCTCTCTGACAAATAAATAAAACCTAAAAAAACAAAATAAAAATAAATTTAAAAATCTATTTTTAAAAACCCCTAAAACATTTTAATTGAACAAATGTGTTACATAAAACTACAATGGGTTTATTATGTAAATATACATCAACACATATATCTGCAGAGATTTTCTACTCAACTGTCCATCTGAAATATCACTCTGACCTTCTTTATCCGCAGAACCAACTATTCTGCTAATTTAGTTAATGGCTAAACATCAACATCTCCTTTTGCTCCTTCAGCTATAGGACTCGAGCTCAAGGCCTTTTAAAAATAAACCCATAACCATGCCCTGCCCTAGGGAAGACGTAAACTGGAAAAACAACCTATTTAGCTGGTCTCCCTTGGGCTAGTTCTCTGTTCCCCTTCTGCCCCTGCACACACACAAACATTTTTGGGCACATTTAATTTGTTTACTTTACAAATTAGAGTATAAAAAGGAAAACTATAAAGTATCGAGACTAACCTAAGTCTAGCTTACCCACATGTGCAAGAATGTGTCAGATGAGCGCAGCTCTTCAGACTAGCGCCGTCTAAGACCACAGCTGCGTGCCATTCATCTTCCAATGACCGCTTTGGAACTTAAAAGCTAATTTCCTATAGAGGAGTGAAGTCGCTATGTTGTATGTACCACCTGAAACTAATCTAACCTTATACTTCAGTTTAAAAACAAATAACAAAACAAAACAAAACAAAACAAAAAACTAATTTCTGGGCTCCTGACTGGTTCAGCTAGTGGAACATGCAACTCTTGATCTTGGGGTTGTGAGTTTGAGCCCCATATTGGGTGCAGAGATTACTTAAAAATAAAACCTAAAAAATAAATAAAATAAAAAGGAAAAAGCTCATTTCCCAGTCACATGAGAAAATCCAAACCCTTACTTTAGAATCTTATCTCACTTTTTATCAAATATTGTATCACCAACATTTCCCCTTCATAATACCTACATTATAAGTAAGATCTGATTCCAGGGGCCCATGCTGGGCATGGAACCTGTTTGGGATTCTCTCTTCACCCCCCTCTGCCCCTCCCCACCCCTCCACCCCCTACACTCTCACTTTCTCAAAAAAAAAAAAAAAAATCTGATTCCAGGTGACTTTTACAAGTACCCTAAAATTAAATCTATCTTTCTCATCACTTTCTGATAACAAAATTTCTCATCACTGAGGGCTCTCGGACAGTCAGAGCAGTTTGCAAGAAGCACTCAAATATGTTTTATGCAATGGGACATTGTTGGAGAAAATAAAGGGAAAATACTCATTCATATATATAGATCTCGTATGCCTGTTAAATCTGTAGGCACAGCATACACGTCTCTATCTGTAATCTTCAAAAAAGAGATATGGAAAGGAAAGATAAGCAGAAAGATAGGGGTTAGGTAGCATTGGTGGTGGCAAAACTATGAGGTCACTAAAAAAAAAAAACACCCACTGAATTGTACTCTTTAAAAGGGTAGGGGTGCCTGGGTGGCTCAGTTGTTAAACATCTGCCTTCTGTTCAGGTCGTGATCCCAGAGTACCGGGATTGAGCCTCACATCGGGCTCCCTGCTCCACGGGAAGCCTGCTTCTCCCTCTCTCACTCCCCCTGCTTGTGTTCCCTCTCTGAATGTGTTTCTCTGTGTCAAATAAATATATAAAAATCTCTTTTAAAAAAAAGGGGGTGAATTTTATGGTATCAGATGCATGTCAATAAAACTGTTACTTAAAAAAAGAAAGAGGGGCACTGTTAATTAAAAGGGTGGGTCGGAAGATGGCTTGATTTTAACAAAGTGAGATGAACGTGAGTCTGAACATGACTCACATCTCAAGGAGATTCTGAGAAAGAGCATCCGTGATATTTTGGAGTGTGTTTAAATAGGCCTATGAGAAAGAGATCCAAACTGTGGGAGCTAGATTTGAGAAAGGCAGGAGAAGAGAGACCCAGAGAGTTATCCCTGAGAACAGGCAGTGGAGGAGATAAAATGGGCAGAGATAAAGCAGAGAGTGAGTGAGGGGCCTTTGTGGGTGGCAGAGCACTAACGCAGGAGGCCCTTAAGAGCTAGCCCTGCTGTGCCCCCCTGGAGGTGCCCGACACTATATGCTAAAGAAACCAAGAGGTGGCCTTTCAGGGAGCTAATCTAAACTTCACGCTTTCGCAAAGTGTGTTTGGAATTTTCAGAAATGTTTACATCCTACAAAATTTAAAATAATTTAAAAATGCCCCTCTTGAAAATTGCCAGTGAAATTAATAGCCATATATCCCTTTTTTCATTTTTGTTTCTCTTACTAATGTTTCTCCCTCGTCCCGCAGTTCTTACCCCTCCTAGCCTTTGCCTACCCCGGCCTCTCCCCTCATCTACAGATCTCTGGAATCTCAAGCTGCCTCCTGAATTCAGCTGTCCAACTCCTTCATAAATATTTCTTGAATGAGTATTTGGTGACAAAATCAGGATAGACCCCATGAGCTTCCAGCTTGGTCTGTCTCTTTCCCCCCAGGTCTTTCCCCTGCCTGTCCCTTGTACTCTTCTGTCCCCGTGGTCACTCCTTAAAGTCTGCGCTGGAGCCAAGCGGCAAAATCAAAGCACCTCACTGAGCACATGCTCATCCCGGTGGTTGAACTGAAGACTTGAGTCACACTGCTTGGGTTCAAATCCTGTACTCCTTGCTAGCTGTATGACTGCCTTTTTCCTCCTAACAGTGGATAATGGTAGCACCTGCCTGATAAGATTGTTGTAAGGGTAATTGAATGAACATATGTAAAATGCTGGCAAATGCCCAGCGTATTCAATTGTGTGTCAATGTTAGCTCACAGTTGGTGTTAGTATAAAAACGATTGGGTTGGCTACTGATTTTTTTTTATTATTTTTTGATTAGACTCCAGGCAAAGGCTACCAAAAAACCTTGCGAAGTTAAGAATGACTTTGAAAAGTTTCTCCATAAACTGGTATGTTTCTTTTTTGAAGATAATTGAGAACTCTCTCTGTAGCTTCTCTTTTATGGACTGGACAATATTTAATAAGGAACATATGGTTTCACATCCAAGTTGCAGAGGCAAGGTAGAATACACTATTGCCATTTAATCATCCACATGCACGTTTAAGATAAATCTCTGTTTTTCGGATTAGTGACAACCTCCCACCCACTTATCCTCATCCCTTGCTTCAGACCACGGGCAGTTTATGCAACTGAAAACCTCCAAATGGGTCAAAACTTCAAACTAATAGAAAATTATCAGTGTGTGAAGTCTTATTTTATTTTCTATTAATAATTCAACAAAAATATATTGGATTCTAATGACCATGTTAGATGAGTAGTTCCTGCAGAAATTAGAAGTTTCTAAACAGGACTCAAGTGAGAAAGAAGAAGAGAAGAAAGGAGGCTGCTCTGTCTTTCCAGTTTTCTCTGTCCTCTCCTCTTTAGCCCTCCCCAAATTCTGGGCTAGTTCTGTTAAATCTGAAGGCTTTTCTTCCCTTACAGTAGGCAAGAACATGTAGAGACCAAGGTACGATTAATCTGGAGGTTGGGCAATCTGAGGTCAGGAACAGGAGAGAGCTTTTTCTTTTTAGCATGTCATTTAGAATGATCCTCATTGACTACTGGTATAATGTCAAAAACAGAGATCAAATAATCTAATCAAATTCCTGTCTGAGCCAAAAGGTGAGAGAAGGGAGTAAAACAACTAGTTACTTAATATTAAATGAATAAGACTATTCTTGACTTCCACACAAAAAAATTCTCCCATTCTTCTTGGTCTCCCTTAGCTATTACTACTAGAGACATGGGTACAATTATTAATGAAGTGTAAGAAAACCACTGTGCCAGGGTGCCAGTGCAGGGCAAGCGATCTCATCTGGTACATGGTACATGGCCTGAGTATCAGAAAAAGTACAAGTTGTGAAACTGTAGCACACTGAAGGGTCCACACCTCATCCAAACAAAGCAGCTGTACCACAGCTCTAGTTCAGAGTCACCCCCAGGAGTGGAGGCCAGGAGAGAATCAGATCTTCCACCATCAGGAATCCAGATTCTTCTGTAGAATTCCTGATTAGAACCCCAAATTTTTCAATATGCTGGGGGCCAAACTAAATGTATCTGCAGACCAGATGTGGCAGCTGGTTTGCAACCCCTCGTCTTTTTAAGTGATAGAGAAAGCTCAGGGCCAAAAGAATTGAAAGTGATTATTTATGTGATATCACATAGTTTTTAAAAGTAAAGGAGCCTAAATCCATCTTTGCTTTAAAAAAAAAAAAAAAAAAAGGTGATTCTTCTCATCTTGATAATTGGTGCAACCTCACATTCAAGTATCCAGGAAAACTTACGAATCTTGAATAACATATTATTTTAATAGCGTTCTGAAGCTCCAACCGAGAGAGAGTTTCTGGCATCACTCTCATCATCATCATCAACAGAAGATTACAACTATGAAGAAGAAGGTCAAGAGAAACCAGAAATGAACTGTGTTTAAGAATAGGGCATACAATGCAATTGTGTCCATTTAATTGTAGCAGGATGTTTAATTCAACTCCAATCCATGGGGTCAGTATTGAATGTCTTTTATCATTCATCCTTAAAAATCTTGAAATCAATAAATCTCAGTAAATCATCCTTAAGAGATCTGTCCAAGCATAATTTTGGCTCTTCTTGGTAGAAACATATTTTAAAATGGAAAAATAATCATTATGAAGCTTAGAGAGCTTTCAACCGTTTCTTTGGAAATACATCTTGATAATAGCAACCGTTCATCATAATACAAAACAGAAAGAGTATTAATTTACTGTGGCATAAGAAGTTCTGCCAGTTCCTAAATGCCCTAAATAGTTTCTCTGAGATTTTTTACATTGTTTAGGCCTCAAAGAAAACCAAAGCCCCGCCTCCAGGTTTGGTAGCAAACAAACTCTGTTTCTCAGTTGGTAAGTTTCGGTCGCTCCTCTGGTAATAAGCTTGGTACACATTTGCTAGGAAGCCGGTCAGCTTGTCAGCAGGTACTAGCGATACTGTGCAGCCTCCCCATCCTGCTCCAGTAAGTCGAGACCCTTGAGCCCCAAACTTCCTAAAACAATGAGGGAAAAAAAAAACACATTAGTACCTGTAAATGGAAATGAGAGCGTCTGCCTGGTGCTTCTAGAGAACACACATCCGACCCAAGTTCTAAGAAGAGAGTATGTGTGGGTTTCTTTGTGGGGTAGGGGGAGAGTAGGTCAGGGTGGCCAAACATTTTAGGACATGAAGAAATTTATACCGTTTCAGAAGGTGATCTGAAACTTAACTGTATCTAAAACTAGGCCATGATTCTGGCTCTAGGCAGTAGAAGTTAGCAGTACCATTTCGTGAGAGCTGGCAATAACCCATTATATAGTCTTGATTCCATAAAGTCACCAATGAAGCAGTTGTATACAGCACGCTTACAGATGATCGAGAAGAGGGAGTAAGAAGCAAATAGGCAACAAACATAATTGACATGATCAACATTATGCAGGTGGCTCCAAAGGAGGTCGAATGAAAATTTAAAGTACAAGTCTTACACTAGTGAAGGCTTCCTCCAGTGGCTGTTTAAGGTGTGTTCTTAAGGCTTCGCTATTCCACATAAAAGAATCCATCATAAAAGAATTCCACATAAAAGAACAGATAGCCTAAATTTGTGCTGCATAAGTTTATGCACAAAGAGCATGTTATTAAACTCTAGATCAGTTTGTCTGTTTAAATCTCTACTGGGAAGTTATGCAGGACCTTTCCACAAAAAGGACAGGTTCCTTCGCATCTTCCTGGCACCTTTGGGAGCTGGTCTAACCACTAGACTCAGAATTTACCATCAGCCAAACTGTGATTGGGATGGAAACCCCTATTTATACCACCACACAAAAAGAGGTCATTTTAGTCGCCATCAACCATACACAGTTTCAAACCTATGATTTGTACCAAAGTGAGAGGCCCCACACAAAGCACAATGGTCCCTCATCTTTAAAAGATGTAATTTATCCTGATAATAAAAGTTAGCATGTACTTCCAATTCTTCCTAATAAAATTTGCTCCAAATTCATAGCAGATTAAAAACTCCATAATTAGTTTAGCACACTTTTGTCCCTTTTTTCCATCGAAATGAGCTACTTTACTTCCTGGAAAATATCAATAGAATATTAACCCTCCTCTAGGACATCAGATTTATGGCACACCAGTAATTCATTTTCTCCTCAATGGTTTTTTTCAATTGATTCCTTTTCATCATCTGTTTTATTCATCAAAATATATTTTTCAAATGAAAATAGATGTTTAAGGAGGAAAACAAGATCTTTGCAAGTAGTAACAATTACTCATCTCCTGCTGTCCCTCACACATTAGGCTTAGAGCCCAGTAGCTGAACCAAGCCCAGACTCTTATCATTCAGGCTGAAAAGATTCTCTGAATGTGGGATTCTAGGAGAGTGCAGGATAATTCTGAGTTCCCAGGCTGGCAAACGGTCATTTTGCAACTTAGTGATTTGAAAGAAAAAAAAAAAAGTTATAATATGCAGTCACATCAGACTATCTTTCCCATAGAAGATGCTGGGGAAAAAAAAAAAAAGGAAAAAAAAAAAGGTGTTGCTAAGGCGCCTCTGGAAGACCCTAAAGTCGGGGAATCAAAGCAACCCAGGGCATGGTCTAGAGAACAACAGGATGCCCTCGTATGTGATTTTCTAAGATCCAAGCTCTGCCGTTGTGCCGGACTCAACCCAACCAGGTCTTTCATGGTCTCCAGTGGACTTGCAGGCATATTTTCTTACACTTTCTCATTTGAACAGTTTCTGAAAGCTGTGGTTTCAAAACTGAACCTAAAGCAAACCGGGTGTTGTTTCTAACTGGCTACAAAACCCACAGGAATTGTGCCCAAGGGCTTACTTTCTTCAGTCCCCTGCCAGTCTCCAGAAAGCAAAAGCTAGAAGTCTTTCTAGGTAAATATATTCACTTCTGAGTCTCCAGAGTTGTCCCCACCCTGCCTGCTGCAGATGGAAATGGGACTAGGCTGCATCAGCCACATGGTCTGAAATCATCAGGGTTCATGTTTCCCAAACAGAGAATAATAAATGCTGTTATCACTAGCCTTCTGCCCCTGAGTCAATGGCACTTATGATCACAAATCAGGGGGCTGCCCCAGTAGCTGGTCAGTAGCCTGCCCGGCCATATACACTGACAGAGGCAGAAGGGTCCTGTCTGCAGTGTTCCAAATTGGTCCTTACTGCACCCTTGGGCATATGCCATAGAAATTCAAGGAGAAATCCAGCAGTTAGGAGACCAATTTAAGCTCTATATTAAGAAGGGAAATCAGGTGAGCCATATTTTTCCCATGAGAACAGTAAGACATTAAAATACAGATCCTTGAGGTCTTGTGCATCAGAGCAGTATAAAACTTAGGAACACCAAAGCCCTAGAATCCCCATACCACTTCTTTGTGGTGATGGATTGGAAATACTGTGGAAGGCTTAGTGAAAACAACAAAAGCAGCCTGTGCCTTGTTATGAGCATGTTGTACAAAACAAAGGCTGGGGCAGATGAGAGATGCAGATTATAAAGAACGTTCCCTTTGATCCTTTCATCACGGAAAAGTACATTCATATAATTAATTCTCCAGGCACCTAATATAGCCTGACGAAAATTTCCTACTTGAATGAACTGATTGGACCATAAAGCACTTACTAAGATCCAAGGCACAGAAAAATGTAGGGGGGTGGAGGGAGATCCACTAAGACCCAACTTTGCTATAAACTACACAGAAGGAAAGACGTGAGGAATTGTGTCTTGTGTTTCAATTAAATTTTATTTCAAAATATTTATATATCATACAAATGGGTACTAAATTAATGAATTCAGAATATTTTGCATTTAGAGACAGGTTACATCTCTCTAACCCCAGGCCAGCACAATTCCAGACATTTGGTAGCTTTTAATAAATGCTGGTCGGATTATTATATTTGTTTTAAAATCTCAAAATATAAATCCAGGCTATTTATTTTGCTATTAAATTAATGTTAGAAAGCTTCAATTATATGAAACAAAGTATAATAAAGAGATGATGTCCAAACAATTATAAAATATTTCTTTTGAATGAACTATATATATATATATATATATATATTAAAATTTTTATTTATTTGATAGCACAAGCCGGGGGGGGGGGGAGCAGCAGGCAGAAGGAGAAAAAGGAGCAGACTCCCCACTCAATCCCAGGACCCTGCGATCATGACCTGAGCTGAAGGCAGACACTTAACCAACAGAACCATCCAGGAGGCCCTGAACAAAATATATATATACTTTAAGAAATAGTTAAATTTTAAAATAGAATTTTCTGAGGCACATGAAACAATTTTCATTTACATCTGAGACAGATCACATATGTATGTTATATATAAATATAGGCTGTTAGTAATGTATTCTATATGTGGAAAGACTTCTAGCTTCTGCTTTAAAGCCTAGAATCTTCTGGCTACAGTCTCAGGAAAACAGACCTTCCAGAAAAATTTCTATGATTTTTGCAGCCAACTTAGAAACATTTTCAGACTGCTTTAGATTCAAGAAACCACACACTACAAATACTGTTCAAATAAGAAAGGAAAGGAAAATAAAACTATAAGTCCATTTGAGGAATGTAAGCCACTAAAGGCTATGAAAGACCAGCTGAGTTGGTTCCTACAAATGGTATGTATATGGGTGGGGGTAGACAGTAAGTGAAAGATAGACCCAAAGAGAAGTGACCCCCTAAATGCAGCTGAAATGGGCCTCTTCCTTTTTTTTTTTTTTTTTTTTTGTCAGAGTGTGAAGATTAGCCTCAGGATCATGGGAAAAGGAACATATAAATACAGGTTTACACTTCATTCTTCCCTGACATGGTCAGGAGAATGGGTACAAGAGGCAGAGCAACATAGCTGTGGAATAAAGCTTGAAAGGACTTCTGAGGAAGACAACAAATTAACTTCTGTGATCTTTGTTACCCTGTTAACATTTGTCATTCATCTTTCTTAATAGCTTGGACCATGATGCAGCATTGATGAGGTCTCTAATTGCAGCAACTGTCAAACAGGAGTAAAAGGCATCAGCTATTTTTTTCTTAAGTATAACCAGGAAAACCAATAATGAATGGGTTGTCTCACATATAACTGACTTGGTTTCAGAATTGCTCCGTGTTTCTCAATGAACCCTACTTTACAATTTAGCTGTGTCTTAAAATTTACATTTTGTTCATTTAGTAGTTATTTTATAATTGGACAGGCTTCATCTTTTTCTTTCATTATTATACTTTTGCATAATTGAAGTTTTCTAACATTAATTTAATAAAAATAATGGACAGCCTAACTGCATAAATGTAGTTTCCTTCTCCCTCCCTGGTCCTTTTATTTTGGATACTAAACTGATTTTCTCCTAAAGAACAGTAGAAGACTCAACTGAAAAAAATCTTTTCTTTTCCCCCCTCTTCTCTCCACTTGGGTCATACAGTAGCTTCTTATTCATTGTCATTATAGGCCAGCTACCTAGAGATGTCTTTTGAATATAGTCTAGCTTTGATCACATTTGATCACATTGCTGCTCATGTGACAGGTGTTGGTAAGAATGTGGAGAAAAGAGAACACTCCTACACTGTCGGTGGGAATGCAAGCTGGGGTGCAGCCACTCCGGGAAACAGCATGGAGGTTTTTCAAAAGGTTAAAAATAGAGCTATGATCCAGCAATCACACCACTAGGTATTCACCCAAAGGATACAAAAACACTAATTCAAAGGGATGCATGCATCCTAGTATTTATAGCAGCATTATTTATAAGAGTCAAGCTATAGAAATAGCCCAACCGTCCATCAATTGATGAATGGATAAAGAAGATGTGGTATATATGTATGTATGTATACACACACACACACACACACACACACACACACACAGGGGGGGGAATATTATTCAGCCATAAAAAAGAAAATCTTGCCATTTGCAATGACATGGATGGAACTACAGAGTATAATGCTAAGTGAACTAAGTCAGTCAGAGAAAGACAAATACCATATGATTTCTGGAATTTAAGAAACTAAACAAATGAGCAAAGGAAAAAAGAGAGAGGGAGACAGATAGAGACAAACCAAGAAACAGACTCTCAACTCTAGATGGAGAGAATACTGATGGTTACCAGAGGGGAGGTGGGTGGGGCATGGATGAAATAGGTGATGAGCACAGGGGGATGTAGGCAAATACTGAATCACTATATTGTACACCTGAAACTAGTGTTACACTGTATGTTAACTAATTGGAATTTAATGAAAACTTTTTTAAAAATTAAACTTAAAAGATTTTAGCTTGTACGTAGTGCCCTAGGCACCTAGGAATTGAAATCCTTCATTAACTCAATCAGTTGGTTGTCTTTTCATGCTCGTAGTTTCCAAGCAGGCCTTCAGGAAAACAAAGGAATTTTAAAGTGCCACAGGTGATCCAGGAAGTAAAGATGATCTTTGGCCTTGCTCCTCCTTGCAGCCATCTCAGCTGCCCTCTTCTGTCTCCCGAAAGGCAACCAACCTTCTCAGGCTGCCCAGTCTTAGTCACACCTTCCCCACTGGTGTTAACATCTTAATTTTATTTATTATTCTTTATTATTATGGTTATTGCTATTATTATTGTTATTATTTGGGTTGTTACCATTTTTAAAGGGACAGGGAAGTTTGGAGATGATCATGATTCTTAAACAAAATAATTCCCTCCCGGAAGCTGAGTTTATGTACCGGTTTCCCAGGCCTTGCCGGGGCCCCCCCTCAGCACGGCCTCTGCCTGGCCCAGCCAACAGTCATAGAGCTTTAGGAGCAACCAGGGCGTAAGCATGTCTCT
The DNA here is from genome assembly GCA_004023965.1 of Spilogale gracilis. Taxonomy (NCBI): domain Eukaryota; kingdom Metazoa; phylum Chordata; class Mammalia; order Carnivora; family Mephitidae; genus Spilogale; species Spilogale gracilis. The sequence goes on from PITA01015293.1 coordinate 38,568, forward strand.
TTTCACTGAACGTTTCTGCACTGTTACCATCTACTACTCCCCATTAGCCTAAATCTTTTCCTCCCAGTTTTAACCACCCCATATCACCACTATCTTTTTCATTCTTCTGCATTCCTCTCCCTTCTCCCTTATATCCACCCACCAAAAAGTGTCAGAGCTCTTGAAAATGGAAGTTTAGACTTCAGTGTCACTTAGGACATAAATACCCTACTGAAAAGCATTTGCTGGCTCAAGGGAGGAATGGCATCAGTGAGAACTCCCGGGGGTGAGGGGGGTGGGGGCGGGCTGTCCTCTGAGGTTCCTCTGCCACGTGGGACCTTTCAGTAACTGGCAACCAACAGGAACATTTGAGGAATACCTGCTGGTCACAGTGAGAGCAATGAAAAAAAATAATTATATAAGACATTTAAGAACCAGACAACTATTCTAGCCAATACTGACAACATGCCAAAAGGTAATCTTTCAATATGGGAAACTTGGTCCCTATATGGTTATGGAGTAAGTAGAAACTGATTTGATGCTTAGCAACTGGCCTTCCAAACAAAAACAATCAAAAAAAAGGGGGAGTGTGCTCCTTATACTAGACACAACTGAATTTCCCTCAGAAAAACAATACAGCAGATGAAAATGGGCTAGACAAATATTTTAAGAAGTAAAGTGTTTTAAGTGTTAAATGCAAGTATTAATTAAGCTATTAAGAAAGAAGCTTCCAAAAACAAGTAAGTGAAATAATAAATAAAAGGTGCACTTCTAAGCCCTTTTAAGACATAGCTACTAAATCTTTCCCTGGAACCCCATTTTTAAAAATATATAGACCTGGGGTGCCTGGTGCCTCCATCAGTTAAGCATATGCCTTCGGCTCAGGTCATGACCCCAGGGTCCTAAGATGGGAGCCCTGCACCTCAGGCCAAAAACCCAGGAGTCCTCGATCCCTTTCTTTCACCCACACAGCGATGTTTTGAATCTTCCTTTAAGGCCCTTGCATCTGGCACCAGAGCCATTAGCGCCTCCACTTTCTCCATCCAAAGCCAGAGTCCTTCCGATGGCCCAAGAGGCCCATGTGTACATATGCTTCCCGCTACCTCTCTTACTTCATCACCTGCTACTCTCTCCTTCTTGACTGCCCTCCAACCGTACTGCTTTGCTGGCTGCTTCTCACACGTGTCAGTCCTATCCCAACCCCAGGGCCTATGCACTTGCCATTCTCCTTTCTTCACTTCCTTCAGGTCTCGGCTCAAACATCATCTGCTCAGAGAAGCCTTCTTCAACCAATTCCTAGAAAGACTAGCCACCCAACCTTGGTGCTTCCTATCCCTTCTATGCTTTTTTTCATAGCACTTATTACTACCACTCAACTGTTCATTGTCACCTCCCTCTTTCCCCATGAGAATGTAGGCTCCAAAAGAGCAAGAGCTGATTGGCCGTCCCAGGAAGAGAAAGTTCTTCAGGGAATTCCAGGAGGCTGGCAAATGCCCCTTCACTGCCTCTCAGGTGGGATTCAAACTATCCCACGACCTTCCAGGCCGAGACACTCCTTCCTGATTTCTGCACAAATCATTCCACTTCCTCTCATTTCCAGAACTGAACAGTCTTTGTCCCTTCCATTTACTGGGCCCTTGATACTTTCAGAAAAGAGCACTTCCAGGGGAACAAGCCTCTGGAAGGCTTTTTTGGCAATTAGGGAGCAAACTCTGACGTCAGCAGAAGAATTCCCATCAATGCTGTGTTCAAATCTCTCTACAAGTTGGGTTATACACGCCATTTGTGATCATTGGAGCTAGTCGATTTAAACTTTTCAGGCTGAGAGTGTGGCAATAAGTGGGGCAAGCCATAGGCGCCAAGTGGTTAATTATATTCTTATGACTAATTGCAGGCAGTTCTCTATCATCTTCTCACAGTGGAAATAACATCTCGCCATTTGAGAGTTCTCCCAATTTCCCTTTCAGTTCTCCCAAGGTCAGTGAAATCCCTTCTGGGTAAAGTGACCACTCTACTCTATCCATCAGCCCCATTCTCTAACAATTATAAGGAAGCTGTTCTCAGGCTTTGTGAAAGAGTTTTCCTCTTTACATTTCTGTTCCAACCAACCATTTATAAAAGAGGCTTTCGTCAAATCCTTATTTCTCCAAATTGCCTAACCTAAATCCAGAAGGCAAGAGATGATGGCCTTTGGAGTAATTCTTTCAGCAACCTCCCCTGCCCCCGAATACACTCCAGTCGGTTTGAGGCCCTCTTTCTCTTTTCTCCCTTCTTTTGAATAAAGCTACTAATCTTGGGACACCAAATAGAAGACGCTGGCAGGGCCACCTTGGTAGTGATGAAAATATGAGAAAGTAACAACAGGGTCCATGTCTAAGAAAAGCTCCCTGAAATACGGAGTCATCCCAAGATTGAAAGATGGGAAGAACTGATTCCAAACCTGCAGCCTCATAAGGCTGTGGAGTCAGGTCTCCGGTATCTTTCTCCCTCGGAAATTTAGTAGGGAACAAGTTCAGCCCTGGATACAACGCCTCAGAGAGGAAGGGGAAGGACCGGAAGGATCTCCTTTCACTTGGAAGATTATGAGAATATTGCATTGTTTTCATCCATTGCAACAGTTTCTCTGGCAGCGTCCCCCCGCCGCCGCCATGCTGGTCTCCCAGCCTCACCGACAGATGTCCGCCAGCTGGTCCAGCTCGGGGCAGCTGCACTCGTACATGTCCCGGCAGCTCGCGTGGCTCTGGTTCATTAACTCCCCCAGCAGCTGGACCGTGTCGTCAGGTGCTTCCTCACATATCTTCTTAAACTGGAGCACCCTGGCGGCCTCGCTGTACACGTGCTTGGCCCGCTGGTAGAGTTTGAAGATGAGCACTTAGGAAGAAAGGGGATGGGGAACAAGGGGAGAAGTATTTACTGGACGACCCAGTGCAAGGAAAAATAGTCACTGAGGACTTCTGTTTCTGTCTTCATTCTCAATGCTTAAATAGGTCTCTCTTTCACCAAAAGAAACCTTCATAGTCTGCATCTATCTCTTTTCAAGTCAGTCTTACTTTTTCTTGATATGGAATACTTCCCATCACTCTGCACACCCAGGCGTGTGCAACACACACATGCATGCAAACTGGCTCATGCCCTGGGGCGGGGGAGGTAAGGTGTATCGCGCACTCCCTAAGTGTCAGGCCCGTTAGAGGCACTGTCTCCGTGTCGTTCTCCTCACAGCACTGGGGAAGTGGCAGCACGATCCCTGTTTAACAGAGAGCAGACGGAAATGACATGCCTGAGGTCACACATCCAGAAACTGGGGAAGCAGAATATCAATAAGGATGTCTGGTCCCTGGGCCACACTCTTTGCACTGTGACCCACCAGAAAGGATTGCTGAAAATGCGTACGCTGGCAACTCTATTTATAAAAATGTATCCCAGAGATAAGCACAGTCACTTACACATGTATACATACACACACACACAGCGGCATTGTCTATCATAGCAGAAAATAGGAAACAACTTACATGTCTAATAACAGGAAACATTTTAAAAATTAAGCTACATTCATTAAAAAAAGTTACTGCTATTAGAACTCAGATTCTAAGACAATTTACTCATGGGAAATTATTCACTATCAAGTGGAAAAACAAGATGCACAACCGTGTGTACAATGGATACTAATTTTGCATTTACGTATACAGGTATTATGTGAATTTTAATTTGTAAAAGTTTGAAGAAAGCACCAAAATGTTAACAGTTATTGCTTCTGTGATACATTACGGGTGATTTTATTTTCCCCTTAACACGTTTCTATACTCTCTAGATTATCCACAATGAATCTAACTCAGTTATAGAAACACGTCCTACTGCAATGGCTTTATCTCTAATGCTTACACACTCCCTTGAATAACAACTGGGACCTCCTTACCATTTTCACCCTTGCTGAAGTGGCTGAGCTGATGCTGTGGGCCTGGCGAATTTGCGATTATATGGACGCTTACCTAGTCTTCTGGAAAGAGCCAGGACTGTGGATCACAAGGTCCGTTCTTTCTTAGCTCTGTGACAATTAGCTGTACCCAGTGGCTACCTCTACACAGTTCTGTTTCCCCACCTCTAAAACGAGGTTGAGGATTGCTTCAAGGTCTAACATTTTATGATTCTGTGAAGATGTCCTTCCAAGCCCTCCCCCTTCCCCCGTGTTGTTGGATGTCGTAAGGAGGATGCTGTCGGCACCCTCGGTTCTACTCTCTGCTCTTCTCCACCCTGCCCTGTGCCTCAGGAGGCTGATCCGTACAATCTCACCCCTCAGTTCCTGGCCATGTAGACTAGGGAAAGGGAGATCATTGAGAAATGGGAGGGAAGAGAGGAGGTCAGAGGACTTATTTCCCAGCTCCCTCCTTGCAGCTCTTTCTGCCACTCCGCTGACAGACAATGAACATCCTCTAAAGGTGGCCTCTTCTATACGACTTGATCCTCCAGTGTCGGCCTCCAGGTTCCTCTCCTAGACTTTCACTACTATTTCAGAGGTGCTGTCACAATTCACTTACAAACCACTACATTTTATTAAAGTTTCAGGTCACATTTTTTTCCCTTCCACAGCACTGTCCAACTCTTGGAGATGGATAAAAAGCCCGCCATGGCTAGAGGAACTGAAAACATTCTTAGAGTTTGTGTAAAGTTCAGTAAACAAGGAGGGTGGGGCTACATTTCTATTAATTAGTAAAAAATTAAAGTTTTCTTTCAAACATTCTCAATTCAGTCATATTAGGTATATTAAACTTACAGTTAACTGCTTGCATCAATGAAATTGTTCAAGTTCTTATGAGTTTTCCTGTTCTCTTTCAAAGAGGACCTAAATCCGGTCATCAAATGTAGTCAGTTCTTTAGCAACATGCCTTGGAATCATCCCTCACTTATATTGCCACTGTCATCACCCAAATTTACACTTTTATTCCTTTTCCCACTTGAACTATTTTGCAGTAGTTTCTAAAGTGATATCCTTGTCTTAATCTCTCCCCCGCCCCCCTGCAGCCTCCCTTGAGGACAACACTGCCAGACTGAGCTCCTGACACACAGCCTTACTCGTGTGACTGCCCCAAACTTTCCACCTTGCCAGTGTTTCCCATAATTCAGATTCTGCCCTCAGCATGCTCAGTCCCAGCAAGAGGTCTGCCCTCCAGCCAAGCTCTCCTACTTGGACTTACCCAAACACTCTTTGCTTCTCAGGATACTCGGGCGCAACACAGAAATCATTTCCTGTCCTTTCTCTCTCTCTAAAAATTTCACCTGTTTCAGTTTTAATTTTTTATGCTCCAAGAAGCCATGACGGCCCCAGCTGGAAACACTCTGACCCTATACCACTCTTGCAATCCATCCTCTCATATTCAGCCCATATTACATTTTCCCAGTTGTTTAAATTTCAGTTGATTTACACCAGGGTCTGAACAAAGCCCACACATTATATTTCATTGTTATGTCTAGTAAGTCGCTTTTAATCAAGAATTTACCTTGACTTTCGATAGCCTGGATTCCCAATGTCATGTATGTAAAATACAGGCACATTTTAGGGCTGTAGCCTGGAATAAAACTCAATATAGTCCACTAGGAACACTATGTTTTAGTTTTTCTTTAGGATTACATAGTCCTTTAGGATGAAATATTTTCCACTAGGATTAAATATTCTAAAATAGAAACTGTCTATTTTTTAAAAGATCTTTATTTATTTATTTGAGAGAGAGAACACAAGCAGAGGAGGGGCAGAAGGAGAGGGAGCAGCAGGCTCCTGCTGAGCCAGGAGTGGAGGCAGGACTCAATCCCCGGCCCCTGGGATCATGACCTAAGCCAAAGGCACATGCTTAACCAACCGAGTCACCCAGGGGCCCCCTGAAAGGTGTTTTATACTAAACCTTAGGACTGGTGTTTTGCTTTGTGACAAGAAACATTCAGAATGCACCAAGCAGATGTCCAGAACTTCACACACCTGGCACGTTCTCGAATCTATTCTCCATTGCAGAGTGTTTCACACAAGACTTCTAAATAGGCACGTCTACTGAGGATTCTGGCAGGACATTCTGAAGGTGCCGCCCCCTCCCCCCCAAAGGTGGTAAGTCCGACAAGGCAGAGGGCAGAAAGGGCATCTGGTTTCAATGGTGATATAAAAATCTTGCCAAAGGCTACAAAAGATTTGGAGACCACCCTCTGGGAGGAAAAGCAGTTCTGTGTTGGCTGGACATCACAAATGCTCTTTGGATCCGGGATTCTGGCTTGTTATGTGCTGGCAACTCATTGTGTCTCTTGTTACTCAGATACCAAAAAAATCCAAGAAAATCTGAAACTTTGTCCACAAGAGCTTTCTTCCCTGTCCAGTTAACTTTACAACCGGATGCTCCAACTGTCTATAAGCTCTTACAATCCTTGAGAGCAATTATTATATTAAACGATGAAGGAAGTTGTTTCTTACGATGTTCACCACATGCGTGATTACTTCCAAGGCAAATGTAATTTAAGAATATAACACCAGACACGATTAATGTCCTATCCTATCATGGGAAATATAAAGCTTCAAAGCAGGACATACCACATAGACTTTGAAAGATTGACTTTCTCCACTGTGACTCTTAGATAATGACTGAGTCTAATCTTGAAATCATGACACAGATTCTAAGATCTATCTAAATGATCACAACCATAAACATTTAAACTTCACAAGCCGCTCAGTAAATTCACTTGTATAATAATTCTGTTAGCTCTAAACTTCCCTTTCCCTCTGACTTCCTGGGTCAGTACACTCACCACCCAGGTCCCTGCCTGAGGTCCCATGCATGAGCTGTTTTGTTGGCCTGATCTTGACATGGCTAGTTCCCACTTGTCATTCAAGTCTCAGCTGTCACAGCTTCAAGGAGACCTTCCCTCGACTGCAGTAACTCCTCCAAATACATACTCTCTCCATCCTACTTTATGCTCCCAATACTTACTACCATCCCAAATGTCTTGGGTATATTTGTTCATGGGTTTGTGGTTGTTTCTCACCACTAGAAGGTCAGCCCTGGGAAAGCAAGGGCCTTCCTTGTCTACAGAATTTCACTTCTGTATCTTCAGCAGCTGAAATAGGGCCTGGCACACTGTTGGGGCTCAATAAATGTTCACTGAAGGAATGGTCAGTTCCTTGTCTTTGTAGCAAAATCACACTGAACCTTGGTGAAGTAAACGGTTATAGGACAAATGCAATAGAGAAGACCTACTATTTTGGCAATTTCTGTTTACTAGCACCTTCACCAAAAAAGTGACAAAAGTTGACTAAAAGAAGATTAAAAGACAACTAGTAAACTTCTGCGTCCAAAGTGTACTTAATACCTGTTTTATCACAGACAGACAGAATTGTTTGCATTGTGTTTTGCTTCACAGATGTAGAAGAAAGGAGATTTCTAAAACAAATAAGATGTGTTTCAAATAAAAGGAAAGGAAGAGAAATAGATCATCATAATTAGTTAAGATAAGAGATGATCAGAACCCATCTCTAATCAGTGGATCTAAAAGGGGGAACAGATGATTGGTTCTTTTGCTGTATCTTTAGTGAGAAAGAATGAGAAAGAGTTTGGGACAGAAGTAACACACTGGGCACCAATTTCCTCATAAAAGCTCTAATAGCAGCAGGTCAATAGGAGATGGGGGACATGTCTATTCATTCTGAAAGAACCACATGGACTTAATTTAATTTTTTTTTTTTTTTACTTACCAGCCTTTTTGTTACCTCATCTTCTACTAACAGACAAAAGGCCTGAATAAGATGGCCATCTACCGTTAGTCAACCAACAGTTCTTACTGAGCACCTGCAATGTGCCCCACACCATGCTCCAAATGATAAGAAAGACAGGTGAAAGAGGAGCCCGGGATATGAGGAACTCAACAACTCAGTTAAACAGAGAAAACAGGCTCCAAGACCACTGACAAGAGATGAAGTGCAGCAGACATCCAAGTGCCAGAACCGCTGAAGGGGCACTGCGATGGTAGGGTCTGGTGGAGGAACCACAGTAACGGGGAGGGTCAGAAAAGAGCCCGAACCACAGAGCGTCCTTGCTGCAAAGAAAGGATGACCAAAGGCCTGAGCTGGGAACAGGCAGAGTGTGTTCACAGATCTGAAGAGAGCAAACTGACCAGAACCTGGGGCAGTCATTAAATCCAGAAAATCAAAGGCTGGAATAGTAGTAACTAGGGGCCTAGAGAAGGGGAAATGGGAACTCACTAGTCAACAGACATAGAGTTTCAGCTAAATAAGATGATTATCAAGGATGATGACAACAATGTACCTGCAGTCAACAATAATTACACTTAATATGTATTAAAAGGATAGATCTCATGTTAACTGTTCTTACCACAGTGGAAAAGAAATGAAAACAATTTTTTTAAAAAATTTAAATAAAAAGGGGTGCCTGGGTGGCTCAGTTGGTTGAGCGACTGCTTTCGGCTCGGGTCATGATCCGGGATCGAGCCCCGCATTGGGCTCCCTGCTTGGGGAGAAGCCTGCTTCTCCCTCTCTCACTCCCCCTGCTTGTGTTCCCTCTCTAGCTGTGTTTCTCTCTGTCAAATAAATAAATAAATAAATCTTTTTTTTTTTTATTTTAAATAAAAAAGACATAAAAGTTTACTAGAGAGAAATCACTAAATAAGGACGATAGAGGCAACAGATGCTAAGGCAACTCCTCAGAGTTAACACAGAGGCACAACGTCAAGAGGTTGTCCTGATCTGGGTTGACCCAAAAGCAGGGGCTAAGACAAAGGCTTGGGTGCAGGTAACAGAAATCTAGGAACCAGGTGCAGAAGAGTAAGGAAAGGGAGACAGGAAAGAAGAAGGGCCAATAGAGGGTGCCGAACAGACCACCACTGTGGACAACTGGGGGCCCAATTGCTCAGGGACCTCTCTGAAGAACTATGTAGAAGGTGTCTCAGAACAGGCCCTTCAGCAGATGGGAAGCCTGAGGCATTTGTCCATAGACATGCCCATTGCCGCTCTCAAAGGGGTTAACTTCTCCAAAAAGATGTGCCTGGGCCGCTCAGCTACCTTCAGTGACTTTGGAGAATGCCCCACGCTGAGGAAGACATGCTCACATCAGCTGCTAACAAGACATGGCTGCAAGCAAAGCTGGAATCAGGTGAGCCAAGGGGGCGGAGCACAGACATTATGACCTTCACAGAAGAGGGGAAACTGGCTGAATTTAGAAGAGGAGTAGGTGCCCAGAAAGCCAAGTAAAAGGTGGGGTAAAGAGCAAAGAAAAGCACTGGGAACTTAAGACAGAAGGAACATCATGAGCAAAGACATGGAGATACTGGAAACAGGAGGTACTTTTAGAGAATCCATAATAATGAGATGTGACTTGCATGGAACGAGGACAAAGAGCAGAAGCAACAGGAAACACAACAAAAGAGAAAGCTGAGCAGTACACAGAAGCCAGATCATCAAGGTTTTGTAAAATTACCCTAAGTAAGGAGTTTAAATTGTATCCTGTAGACAAGCAGTTCTTGGCCTTTTTAGAATTACAGAAACTTTCCAGAATCGAATCAAAGCTAGAGACCCTCTCCCCATCTGAATGCACAAATATCCAAAACTCTACATATAGTACAACATACACACAGGATTCCATAAAGCTATCCTTGGATCCAGGTTAAAAATTCCCTCTAGAACTCTCATATCAGACAAATTGGGGATTTTAATCTAAAGACTGTAGTCAGAGACACAGAAGGACACTACATCATTCTTAAAGGGTCTATACATCAAGAAGATCTAACAATTGTAAATATTTATGCCCCCAACATGGGAGCAGCCAACTACATAAGCCAACTGTTAAACAAAATAAAAAATCATATTGATACAAATACATTAATTGTAGGAGATCTTAACACACCACTCTCAGCAATGGACAGATCATCTAAACAGAAAATCAACAAAGAATCAAGAGCCTTGGGGCGCCTTGGTGGCTCAGTTGGTTGAGCAACTGCCTTGGCTCAGGTCATGATCCCGGAGACCCAGGATCAAGTCCCACATCGGGCTCCCTGCTCAGCGGGAAGCCTGCTTCTCCCTCTCTCACTCCCCCTGCTTGTGTTGCCTCTCTGGCTGTGTTTCTCTCTGTCAAATGAATAAAATCTTAAAAAAAAAAAAAAGAATCAACAGCCTTGAATGATACATTGGACCAGATGGATCTCATAGATATATTCAGAACATTCCACCCTAAAACAGCAGAATACTCATTCTTCTCGAATGCACATGGAACTTTCTCCAGAATAGACCACATACTAGGTTACAAATCAGGTTTCAACCGATACCAGAAGATTGAAATTATTCCCTGCATATTCTCTGACCACAATGCCGTGAAACTGGAACTCAATCACCATAAAAAGTTCAGGAGAAAATCAAACACTTGGAAGCTAAAGACGATCCTGCTCAAGAATCTGTGGATCAGGGGCGCCTGGGTGGCTCAGTTGGTTAAGCGACTGCCTTCGGCTCAGGTCATGATCCTGGAGACCTGGGATCGAGTCCCACATCGGGCTCCCTGCTCAGCAGGAAGACCGCTTCTCCCTCTCTCACTCCCCCTGCTTGTGTTCCCTCTCTGGCTGTGTTTCTCTCTGTCAAATAAATAAAATCTTTAAAAAAAAAAAAAAAAAAAGAATCTGTGGATCAACCAAGAAATCAAAGAAGAACTGAAACACTTCATGGAAACCAATGAGAATGAAGATACATCAATCCGAAACATATGGGATACAGCAAAGGCAGTCGTAAGGGGGAAATTATTCATAGCCATCTATGCCTCACTCAAAAAAATTGAAAGATCCCGAATACATCAACTCTCATTACACCTTAAAGAACTGGAAAATCAACAAAAAATTAAACCAACCCCTCATACAAGATGGGAAATAATAAGGATTAGAGCAGAGATGAATGAATCAGAAACTAGGGTTACAGTAGAACGCATCAATGAAACTAGAAGCTGGTTCTTTGAAAGAATCAATAAGATCGATAAACTATTGGCCAAACTAATCCAAAAAAAAAGGGAGAAGACCCAAATTAATAAAATTAAGAATGAAAGGGGAGAGATCACGACTAACACTAAGGAAATAGAAACAATCATCAGAAATTACTATCAACAATTATATGCCAATATGTTTAACAACCTAGAAGAGATGGATACATTCCTAGAAACCTATAAACTTCCAAGACTGAAACCGATAAACTTCCAAGACTGAAACCTATAAACTTCCAAGGAAGACATTGACAATTTGAATAGACCTATATCTATCTAGTAATGAGATTGAAGCAGTGATCAAAAACCTCCCCAAAAACAGAGTCCAGGACCACATGAATTCCCTGAGGCATTCTACCAAACATTCAAAGAAGAAATAACACCTATTCTCCTGAAGCTCTTTCAAAAAATAGAAACGGAAGGAAAACTTCCAAACTCTTTCTATGAAGCCAGCATTACTCTAATCCCCAAACCAGACAAAGACCCCATCAAAAAGGAGAACTTCAACATCGCTGATGAATATGGATGCCAAGATTCTCAACAAGATCCTTGCCAACAGTGTCCACCAATACATTAAAAAGATTATCCACCATGATCAGGTGGGTTTTATCCCAGGGATGCAAGGGTGGTTCAACACTCGCAAAACAATCAACGTGATAGAACAAATCAATAAGAGAAGAGAGAAGAACCACATGGTTCTCTCAATTGATGCAGAAAAGGCATCTGACAAAATAAAACATCCATTCCTGATCAAAACTCTTCAAAGTATAGGGATAGAGGGAACATTTCTCAACCTCATAAAATCTATCTACGAAAAACCCACAGCGAATACCATTCTCAATGGGGAAAAACTGACAGCCTTTCCACTGAGATCAGGAACAAGGATGCCCACTCTCACCACTACTGTTCAACATAGTGTTAGAAGTCCTAGCAACAGCAATCAGACAACAGAAAGAAATAAAAGGTATCCAGCTTGGCAAAGAGGAAGTCAAACTCTCTCTCTTTGCAGATGACATGATACTCTATGTGGAAAACCCAAAAGACTCTACCCCCAAACTACTAGAACTCATACAACAA
>PITA01015294.1:0-50641 GCA_004023965.1 Spilogale gracilis
CACATGCTTGCGGGCATGAAGAACTGCACCCAAATACACCGGTAGACACACAGACCCCCACCCACAGATCCACAGACACATGGAAACCCACCTCGTATGTATAACTTGGGAATACCCAGAGACGTGTGTTTGAGGTCCCTGGGCTTGAGCCATGAGCATGTTCAAAGTGCCTCTGAACGATGGGTCACATGGGCCTTCTGGTGCCAGACTTGAGAATTCCTCAGAGGTCTCAAGACTCCCGTGCTGACTCCCACAGGGGAGCAGAAGAGAGGCAGAGCCCGAGCTGAAGACTTGGAGACAGTTAGGGAGGCCAGTGCTGCTGGAATGACCTCATGAGACCCATTGCCTTTGTCTAGCCCTGACCCCACACACCTCGGACTGAACATCACCCCCAAACCTCAGCCTGAGCCTCAAGGCTGACCTTGAACTGACATCACTGAAATATCAAGGGGAGCCTCTAATGGCCACAAAGAGAAGCCAGGCCAACCTGCCATCCCCTGGGAGCTTCTGGCCAGATGGGTCCCTTTACAGGGGGTTTACGACACCAGTCGCATAAGCCCCAGGCTGCACGTGTAAGGGCACAGTTAGGGTTTCCCAGGTGGAACACCTGGACCCTGAGGGCCATGCCCCTGCCTCACTACAGACAGCCAGAGCCCATAGTGGAAGGCGCAGGGACTGAGCCAGTCCCCATGCCTAGGCCCCACATTCCCACCAGCAGCATCTCCCAGGCCCTGCCCTGGGGGAATCAGAGCTGCCCTGAGCTTCCCTGGCTGCATCTGGTGTCCATTTTCATCCACCCATAGGACCTTCTTAATTTTTTCCCAAACCAGGTCCCCACCTCAGCCACCAGGGCTGCAAGCACCCAGTACCCTCTGCCATCGGGCTGAGCAAGAACCCGAGCATCCAGGGCGGGACCTCGGGGACATGGCTAACAAGCACTACACGTGCAGAGCCTGTACCGCGCGCCCACGCTGCTCCGCACTCCTCACACCCCAGGGGCCTCGGACCAAAATAACCAAATGAGGTCGTCACGGGTAACATAACTATCATTACCATTTTCACAGAAGGAGAAACTGAAATGGACAGGTGAAGTGGTCTGCCCACGGTCATGCCGCTGGCGAGTGGCAGAGCTGGGATTCGAATCCAGGCATTCTCTCCCCAGAGCTCCTGGTCGCGATCGCCATACAGCCTTGGCTATGCCCACCAGGGTCTCATAGACTGACAGAGAAAGAGAAACCCTCCACAGCTGGCTGAAGATGTGCAAATCACAGGGCTAAGTTGCCCCAGGGCACCTTTCCTGTGGGCTGGTGTGGTCAGGGAAGGCTTCCTGGAGGTGGCAGGCTGGGATTGCAGAGTGGTCAGCTGGGGAGCAAAATGCACACAGCTCCCTAGGCAGGCCATTCTAGGCTGGGAACTGGCCTCACCATCTTTCATTCTGAGGCTTGGGGCAGCCTCCTTTGGCTCTGGGGATCTCTGTTTTTTTATCTGTCGTATGGAAATAAGAGGTTGTTGTGGGGATGCCAGGAGCAGAAGCTAAGCCACAGAATGCCCAGAACACAGTAGGTGTTCAAAAAAAAATGTTGGCCATTGTCCTCATTATTGGTATTATTATTTTGATCCTTCTCACTCCTGTCAAGACTCAGGTTCAGTGAGATGAGGGAGGCCTGGCCCACAGCAGGTGCTCTGTCCCTGGGAGGCAGCAAGCAGGGGGTGCAATCCAGGGGCAGGGACAGCCCAAGCAGCCTAGGCTAGGCGCCCCCTCCCAGAACAATTGAAGGGGAGCCCCAGCCTCAATAGAGTCTCTTGGGCGGGGAGCATTCTTTAACCAGCCCTGACCTAACTCTGAACCCATCTCCCATCACCACCTCCGGGTGGCCTCCAGGCTTTCCCTGAGTGGGTACAGCGGGTCAGCAGGACGCCAGAGCAGCCTGGTCCTGCAAGGCACCAACTTCAGCACCCGTGACGCAGACAATGACAACTGTCTCTGCAAGTGTGCCCAGATGCTGTCTGGAGGTGGGTGTGGGGGGCTGAAGCCCCACTTGCCCACAGTCTCACCTGGCGGAACACCCCTATTATCTCCCTGCCCAGGGCCCGGGCAGCCAGGTGCTGTTGGGAAGAGGGTGCAGTTCGGGGTACCCACCCGCATGTTGGCCTGGCCGCGATGCCGCGTCCCTTCCCCCATCAAGTCCTTGAGGTTCCCTCAGGGTCTCCCCTCATCCTAACACAGGCACCACCGATCTTTGAGACTGGCCTCGGGGAACACCGAGGGTGGGGCACAATGCCTGATCAGTCCCAACCCCAGGCCTAGGAATCCAGTCCCCAGGGCAAGTGGGACCAGGATGGGGAATCCTGGCCAGGGGAACAGGGAGAAGCTCTGCACCAACCCTGACTGCGGTGGGGACAGAGGTCAGAGAGAGGGCGATGGAGTGAGTGGGAGACACAGAGACAGGGAGACGTGGAGACGAGAGGGACAGCAGGACATAGAGACACAGAGCAGTAGACACAGAGAGCCGCTTGGGGACAGAAGTCCAGAAGGGGAGATGGAGAAAGACATATGGACACAGAATGTGAGAAACAGACCGGGAAGGGCAGGGAAACAGAGACCAGAGAGAGAGAGAGAGCGCCATCAGACAGAGCCTCAAGAAGAGACAAACACAAGCTAGGGGGCCACTGAGGTGCCGCCCTCCAGAGGGTCTGGCAGTCTCCCTGCCACCCCTTGCCCATGCCACTCTGCCCCATCTCCTGCAGCCTGATGAGTCCCCGGGGCGGCGGGGGTTGGGGGTTGCCCTCAGCCCACTGGCAGGCCCCCGCCTCTCCAAGTATCTCCCTTTCCCTCCACCAGGATGGTGGTTTGATGCCTGCGGCCTCTCGAATCTCAATGGCATCTACTACCCAGCTCGCCACCACGTGCGCAAGCTCAACGGCATCCGCTGGCACTACTTCCAGGGCCCCAGCTACTCGCTGCGGGCCACTCGCATGATGCTGCGCCCCGTGGGCATCTGAGAAGCAGCTGCGCCTGGAGGCTGGACCCAGAGGAAGAGTCGGGACTGGGCATCCCTTGGACAAGCTGGACCCCAAACATGGGACACAGTGCCAGGGCATTGTCTCCTGGGTCCCCTGAGCCAGCCCTCCTTGCCCAGGAGTCAGAGGGTCCACTGCCTCCCTGTTCCCCTACAGTTGTGAAATGGTGGGTAATGGGGGGGGGGTCTTGCCTCTATAGTGTCCCTCTGTCCTCTTCCCTTCTGTCTCCACGGGTCCTCTGCCAGCCTGAGGGTCACAACACCCTGAATGAGCTGAGAACAGACTTCATTTAGGTCCTCAAGGAAATACATGACTAACAGTCCACACCTCCTAGGCCCCAGCATCTGGAGTTCAGACCTGGTCTCTTGAGGGTTTCAGATCTAACAAGGATTTCTTTACTCCCAGTGTGTTCTAGAATATGCTCTGGAGAGAATAACTCAGGCTCCCCTCAAAAATTACCTATGGTCAAGTGAGGGAGGGAAACATCCGATTAAATCAATATGAACAGGCATTCTTAGCTGCAGGACTTGTCAGAGCCTTTAGTGTGGTCATATGCCTTTTGACTGCCTGTGAAGGGTTTATAGTGGGCAGCCTTCTCCAAGTGTCCTTATTTGAAAACAGACCCTCTTTATCCCAGAGCATCTAAGATGCCCTTGGAAAATGTTAGTCAAGTGTGATGAAAAGGAACCCCATCTCCCCACCCACATCTGCACTCACCCTTTCTAAGTACAAGAGACACAGTGACGGTCTCAAGCAGCCTCTAAAAACAACTGGAAGAAGCTTTGGGTTAAAGAAGACACATGCCACCCCTGAAGAAGGGTCTAGAACTAAGTTTCTGGTCCCTGCTTTGGGCTGGGTTCCTGCCAGGCTCCTTCTGGCCCTGAGAAGCCAGATCTCTGCCTGGAGACCACCCTCTCAGCACTCCCTGCAATCCTAGCTCAACTCTGCTCAAGTTCAGGGACTGTTAGGGACTGTTAGGGACTGTTAGGGACTGTGCACTTTGCCTCGGGCAGGATGCCAAGTTTCATGTCCAGATCTTTCCAGCTTCCAAGCCAGGACCCTAGCCCTCTCCTCCCACCTGATCCACAGCTGCAGCTAGGGGTTCGAGGGAGGTGGGAGTGGGGGGCAGAGCCGGCCTTGGCCTGGGTCTGGGAGACCAGGGGCTCCCTACCAGCTTCCTTCAGAGGACAGGGTCAGAGAGGGGCCACAGCCACTCTGCCACCTGCCCCCATCACTGTCACCCTCCGTGGGCCTGCTGAGGCCAGCACCGTCCTGCCGTCTTCAGCCAACACCCAGGCTAGTGGAGACCAGCCTGCTCTCCCACTAGGCTATGCCTCCATCTTCAGGAAATTTCCTCCTGGATGAGGCTGGGGTGGTAGAAATGGGCCCTTTTCGCACCTGTCCTTGAGTCCCACTTCAGATGGTCTCCCGAGCAAAGCCAGCACAGATTAATGCTGATTTCTTTGGAAAGAAAAACAAAAAGGGGGTTGTCAACGGTGGTCTTGCAGGCAGGAGGGGGAAGGTACCGAGGGGCAAGGTGCTGCCCAGAAGGCCCACATGGCCTCACATACCATTTTCTGGGCAAGCATTTATTTAGCATCTACTGTGTGCCCAGTCGTGCTGTGCTCGGGGCTGCTCCAGCTCCTGGACTTGAGGCCGGTGGCTCAGCCTCTCAAGGCCTCAGTTGCCTTGTCTGTGAAATGGAGATGACGCTCCCTCCTGGCTGGGCCATGGCAGGAGGCAATGAAACCGTGGTATGTCAGCTTTGTAACAGGGCTCGGCATGAGCAGGCATCTAATAAAGTTTAGTTTCCAAAAAGGAAAGTAGGGTGAGGAAATTCACCCCTAAGTGCATGCCCCCCCCTTCTGGAGCCAGGTAAGGTAAACATTTGTTTTTGAATCCGTAGCATTTATGATTGCACTGCAGAGTGTATCAGCCAAGTGTGCTCTGGAGAAGAGATGAAGGCAGAGCTGGGGGCCCCAGAGACAGGCTCCTCTGGGGGGGGCGACACACAAATCCCGGTCTGTACCTGTTTTCTAGAAAAGGCTAAGAAGCTGATTTTTGTTACCCTCAGATGCCTGTTGCTAAATATTCATCTTTCCTTCCTACTTCCCTCCCTCCTCCATGCCAGGATTCTCCAGCACAAGAGGTAGAAACCCGATCCTGAGGAACAGAAAGACTCACATACCAGGAAGTCTAAGGGTGGGTTCAGGCACGGTTTGATCTAGGGGCTCAACTTATATCCCTCTTCACCTCTCAGCCCTGCATCTACCACGTTGACTTTACTCTCAATCAGGTTTTCCCCTGAAAGGTGGCTCCAACAGCCCTGGACTCATGCCCTCCCAGCTGAGCATCCCTAAGACAGAGTTCTCCTGTCCTAGTGATTCCAGCAATAGCATGATTTTCTCTAGCTGGGACTGGTTCTCCTGTCCCCATCTCTGCATTTATCACTGGGAATCTGATTGGCCATACCTGGGCCTCCTGATCATGCCTGGAACAGGGGTGGGGTCAGTCCCACCCAAGTCACATGGACTAGCGGTTTGCAGGCACTATTTCCAGGCCGGCGATCACTTTTCCTCCTTCCATCTCTCTGACTCCCATTTCCCTTCTTTCCGTCTCTGCTCTCTCTCCCAGACTCCTCACCCCCAAGGCCTGGCCCCAAGCTCCATGTCACCCTGGGGTTGCCCCAAACTATCAAGGACACAGCTATGACCTGCCCAAGGATGTCAGACCCTGGTTCGCTGTCCTGGCTGTGTCCCTGGAACAGAGTCCCTGGCCCCTTCTGAGCCTCTGTTTCCCATCTGTGCAATGAGGACAGAGTAGCTGCTGAGGCCCCTGACAGTGATGCTGACCCACAGTGGCTGCGGACAAGACCAGTGGAAGGACCCCAGGCAGCACTGGGCCCCTGCAGGGGTGTGGGTGGTGTGGCCTTAGCCCTGGCTGGATCTCCTTGGTGCCCCTGCACATAGGAACTGGCTTCTGGGACACCTGACTCTGTAGGTTCTTAGGCAGAATCTTTGTCACCTTTCCCTACACCAGATCAGTGTTCTCCCCACGGTAGTGATGAAGAAATTAGAGCTCAGAGAGGGAAAGCATTTCATCCAAGGTGGCTCAGCCACTCACCACCTCCAGTGCACTTGTATCTATGAGCCACCTCCCTCATCCAGGCCTCTCTGGGACATCTTGATTCCAACCACAAAAATTCTGGAGTAAGGTCACCTCTACTTATTTCAAGGACTGAAGGAAATTTCTGGAAAGTTCTCCAAGACCAGTCTGCCTTCCTGATCACATTTTTCCTAAGGTCTCTGGTATGTCCCCAGCAAAAGCAGCTTCCACACCGAAGGAGAGAGTCACTGTGCACACTCCAGTGCCATGGCCAAGGTCAAAGGTGGCCCTTTGCCAGCACTCCCTGCAAAGAAGGTGAGCATCCAGCATCAGGACGGTCTGTCTTGCTGGCTGGGGGAATTTGAGCCCCTTTTTGAGATTTCCCTCCCCCTTGATGTCTGTGGGAGCCTTCACCTCTCCCATTTAAAGATGCTTCCAAAAACTAACAGCATTGCCTTGGCAACAGCAGCAGCAGCATCTTCCGATGGGGCAGCACTTTGGAGAAGAGAGGCTGGCCCAGGCCATGTCCAGCATAAATGTGTTACTTTTCTTTGTTAGATGACCATGGGATTGAGCTTCGGAAGTTCCCATGTGTCCTGAGGTCAGGGAAGTCCAATGGCCTTTAACACCCGACACATTCCTGCCCTACCCCATGAGGACTTTCAGAGCCCCCCTTTTCCCCTCTCAGCCTTTTGCACACTGGGGAGCCTGGCGGCCGGTTCACAGGGAAATCATGTGGATTCCTGGTGGTGGTGGACATCCAGGCCTGGAACATTCTCTCATACAGTCATTCACACATGTGTGCATTCATTCACATAGTAAGTATGTGCTGAGGGTCTGCTCGTGATGGGGTGATGGGGATAGAGGAACCAAGACAGTCTTGTGCTCACAGAACTTAATAGGCTAAAGAGAGGGGCTGGCCCAAACCAATTTTCTTTTTTAATTTGCAAAACTAAATTGACAAATTAATATATTGCAAATAAAGAGAACAGACAGGAAGTAGAGACTGATTACAGAAGGTTCAACCTCAGATGATTAGGAGAAGCCTCTCCGAAGAGGTAGTACCTAAATGGATGACTGACGCAGTGAGAGAGAGGCAGCCAGGGAAGGGTAGGTTCACTAGGAGGAACAGCAAGTGCAAAGGCCCTGAAGTGATCATAAGGAACGACAGGGGGCCACTGTGGCCCCAGCCACAATGAGCAAGGAGGAGGGGGTGTGCCTGCTCAGCACCTACATCAGAGATCACTCCTCATCCCAAAGCCTGCCGGGGACTGAATCCCCCCACCACTCTGCCTGAATCATTGTGGAGCCAGGGCAAGTTCCTGGCCCTCACTAAACCTCAGTTTCTCTGTAAAATACAGGAGAGGGAACATCTCTGCCTGAAAGTCATCTAGATCCTGTTACCATATAAAACTGAGTCAGGGGCCTTATTGTGGGCACTGCCTGTTCTGGGGACCAATTCTTTCCCTCTCTGGACCCCACTCTCCTCATCCATAAAAAGGGAGTGAGCAGCCCAGCTCTTTGCCTCATGAGATTCAAATAAGATGGTCCCTTCCCTCATTAAATATTTACTAACTACCATGTGCCAGCAACTGTGTTAGGTACTGGGGACATGTCCATGAACAAGACAGACCAACACTTGCCCTCAGGTGCTTATAGTCTGGGGTGGTTAGAAAGAGACAGAAATTCAGTGCGAATTAACTAAACACCTAAAGTACAATGACTGTGAGAAGGGAAATATATGGTACTATTGGAGCAAAGGCAGTAACTAGTTAGGGAAGGCATCCTAATAGGATGAGGAGGAGTTTGGTGAAGAGGAAAAAGATAATTCCAGGCAGAGGTGACAGCACATGCAAAGGCCCTGGGGCTGGCCCAGGGGAAAGCTTCAGAGCATTCAGGAAGGGGAAGAACCCATAGGTCTGGTAGGGACTGAAGTAGGCAGGCCTTTCTGGGCCAGACTGAGAAAAGGGCACAGAAGATCACGGTCTAAACAGCAGGAAGTCAGTGCCATGGTATAGCCCAGAGCCTAAGGCTTCCCTGTCCTCCAGTATGAACATGTAATCTTAAGCAAGTTGCTTCCCTGCTCAGAACCTGGGTGTTTTCACTCCCAGTGAAATCGAGATCGTGACACCTATTTTGCCAAGGCGTTTGAAGTTTCGAGAAACTCTGTCTACTCTCTGTGAATGACCTTTCTCAACACAAAGACCACTCCCTAAATAATGTCCTATTCGCAACGCAGCCTGTGGCGTTGACAGGCTTTCCCATTACTTCTTGAACATTTGTCATTGCTGAAGTTTGTTAGCGGACAAGTGGGATCAGACCCCAAACGTTTGGGGGAAGGTTTTTAACTGATGGAAGCCAAGCCACACCTTTGTCTTTTCTTGTCATTTGAGAAAGGATCCCGGGGTTACACGGGAACCTAGTTTGAGAGCAATGACCCATCTGTGCAACAGGTTCTGATGAGTGTGACAGAAGCTGAGGAGTAGAGATCAGATTAGCCACCTACTGGAAACGCTAACAGGAAAATGGGTAAATAGTAGTGTATTTATACATGGAAGGGAGTATTCACTGGGAAGGGTGCTAGGACAGCTTTGAGGGGACCGTTTGTTTCTTGACCCATGTGAGGATTACACACACATGCTCAGTTTGTGAGAATTCACCAGGCTGTCCCTTTGTGTGTGCATTTTTGTCTATGTACATTGCTCTATATGCACATCAGTATGTTGAGAGGGGAGATTCACATACACAAGTACACTGTAAACACAGAGCTATTTAGGGAGAAAATAAGAGTGTAGAGAGGAATTTGGCCATAGCTAACAAAATTACTTATGTGTTGCCCTCTGACACAGCAATCTCCCCTTCTCAGAATCTGTCCTAAATATACATAATATATATGCAAAGTTACTCACTCACGGCAGCTTCATTTGTATTAACAGGAGATGGGAATCGACCCTAATGAATAAACTATGGTACATTTATTTCTGCATATCAAACGACACCAGTCTCAGGGGCAGAAAAGCAACAGCTGTGGACTTTATTTTGCTCATGGATTCTGTAGGTCAGACATCCAGCCCGGGCATTGCAGGGAGGGTGCGTCTCAATGCAATGATGACTGAGTTTCAGCTGGAAGACCCGGATGGATGGAGGTGCCCGGAAGCTGGGATGAGGTCAGGGGAATGCTTGCAGAGGTGGGAAGGGCATCATCCGGAGGCTTTGTTTCTGACCCCTGGCCTGGGACGACGCCAAGGCGGGACGTGGGCAGGACAGTGAACTGGAGCGTCCACACAGACCCTTTCCCCCAGGCCTTGGGCTTCCCCACAACATGGCAGCTGGATTCTGAGAGGAAGCGTCCTGACAGCAAGCCTCCCAACCAGGACCAGGAACATAATTTGCAGGGCCCAGTGCAAAATGAAAATGTGGAGCCCCTGGTTCAAACCTTAGGAAAATGTGCTTCTTCCTTTCTTCTACAGTGTCTCTCTCTCTCTCTCTCTCTCTCTCTCTCTCTCTGTCTCTCTCTCGACTTGTCATGGTGGTTTTTACTACTTAATGTTGTTCTAACAATTTTTTTAATTTAAATTATCAGCATAAATTTTACCATTCATCTTTATACTGTACACTGACAGTTTAAATGCAGACGTGAGTGCATTTAATGCATATGTGGAGTCACTGAATTACAACATTGGTACTTCAGAGCTCGTGTGTGTGTGTGTGTGTGTGTGTGTGTGTGTGTGTGTGTGTGTGTGTGTTTCATTCTTATAAGGACCACAGAAATGCTGCACCAAGCCACTGGATTATTTTGATTTCACTTCTTGATGTGTGTGCCTTCTATCAACACTCACTACCTCCTATTCATCATGGGTCAGGAAGACTGAAAGGAAAGGGAACTAGGGGTGCCCTGCCCTCCCCTTCCTCTCTGGGTCGTCATCCTCAGCGCAGGTGGTTGGCTAATACAGGGAAGTAACATGAATAAGAAAGGATGTGATCAGCTTCCTGGGTTGTCTATGTTTTCCTGGAACACCAGTGCCCTTTTTCTGCAACCAAAGGTACTTCTGGTTGGAAGAGAAAGCCCCTCTGAGGGCTGTGCCCCTACTTACTCAATCCCAGACCTCGCACACTTACCCTGTGCCCACCTGGAGCTCCTCTGAACGTCCATGCAATGTGAGCTCCCTGGAATTCTATGTTCACGGGGTGTTGTGAACACTACTGTGAATGGTGGATGTTCTTACGATTGTTCTGCTCATGTGCATGATCCACCGTCCCATCGGACTTCACTTCCAACACACAAGTTCAAAGATACACTCATTAAGAATTTCAAGACTACCGCAGAACATGAAAACGAGTGAATGACCCTCCTGAGCACAGGGCCTTATGCTACTAAATAGGTCATACGTCTGCGAAGTCTGTCCTCGTTTCTAAGCCAAATGGACAGAAGGTACACTTATGACCTGGATGCTAACTCACATTCCAAAAGCACCACTTCTGCCTATTGTACTAGTCAAAGCACTCACAGAGCCCCAGCCCAGATTCGGAGAGTAGGTCATAGACCCCACCTCTCAATAGGAAGAGTGTCAAAGAATACACAGTCTTTTAAGCTCTCGCTCTCTCTCTCTCTCTCTCTCTCTCTCACACACACACACACATACCAATGGGCCCCGATAAAGGTCACACTTCCTAGACTCCTTTGATATTAAAATAGATCATGTGACCAAGTTCTGGGCAATATGTAAGAAGAGATGTCAAACCAAGAAAATGGGAAAACTGACCCACCAGAAGGTGGACCCCTTTGCCCTCTCCCTCCCCTTTTACCTGTGGTGCAGTTGTGATGGCTGGTGCACCAGCAGCTTGGACCATGAGGTGAGCTGGCAGGTTAAAGCCATGGACAGGGGTGAGGCAAATGATGGAAGGAGCTCAGATTTCTTTTGATTGTGGAGCTGCTGCACCAGCCCTGGACCACCTTACACAGTGTGAAACAGACTTTTC
Organism: Spilogale gracilis; assembly: GCA_004023965.1. Lineage (NCBI taxonomy): Eukaryota > Metazoa > Chordata > Mammalia > Carnivora > Mephitidae > Spilogale > Spilogale gracilis. Next base: position 11,107 of record PITA01015294.1, read on the forward strand.
TCATCTTCAAGCCACTGCTGTTTGGGATTTAAAATCTCAAGCAACACACATTTTTCCCAGGGAATGCAGGAAGATGTGAGATCCCAACAAAGGTGTCCGGAATGTAGCCTGCTGCTAACTCCACTGTATTTCTCCTACAAAAAAGGATTTCTAGACAATTTGTTTGTCACAACTATTCTGGCCCTATATCATGGCTGACGGAATCTTCCCGGAACTCATGAAATCAGGTCATTTTCATGTTCAAAATCCTTCCGTGGCTGCCCATGGCCACTGGACTCCAGAGTACAGAAGAAACTCTAGGGGCAAGGGAGGGGGGCATCGGCCTTGCTACCTTTCCGGCCTTGTCTCTCACATTGCTTAGGATGGATGCTATTTTGCTTTTCCAGTGAATGCCTGCCTAGGCATGAGGACAAGAGAAAAGCGGGGTCTAGGGATGAGGTCTGGTGTCTTGAGCCAGGCCCCTCCCAAAGCCAGCATCACTGCGGACATTTCAGCTCCTTGAACCAAGAGAAGGTCTGGTCTTGCTCAAGCATCACCTGGAGCTTGGAGAAGCCCAAACAGCAGAAGAGCACAGCTGGGAGGGGCTTCAGGGGTCAGCAGAGGGCACCAGGGGTCCCGTGTGGTCCTCCCGGGGCTTCACAACAAAGCCGTGCTGTGGTGACCCATCCTGGACAACTCTTCTCACCTTTTCTGAAAATCACAGATGGGGGCACCCGGGTGGCTCAGTCAGGCCTCCACTCTTGGTTCTGGCTCAGGTCATGATCTCAGGGTGGTGATCTCAGGGTCGTGAGATCAAGACCTGAGTCAGGCTCCGCTGCTCAGTGTGAAGTCTGCTTGAGCTTCTCACTCTCCTTTTCCCTTTGCCCTTCTCCCGCTCACTCTCTCTCTCTCCCCCAGATAAATAAATAAATATTTTTTAAAGATTTTATTTTTTTTTATTTGAGAGAGAAAGAGCACAAGCAGGGAGAGGAGCAGAGGTCGAGGAAGAAGCAGGCTTCCCACTGAGCAGGGAGCCCGATGTGGGGCTCAATCCCAGGACCCTGGGATCATGACCTGAGCCAAAGGCAGACACTTGATGACTGAACCACCCAGGTGCCTCAATAAATAAATCTTCAAAAAAGAAATCTCAAAATATGAGAGCTTTTGGAACCCCTGCTCTGAGACAACACTGTCCTATAAGTTACATTTGTGGAAACATTTATGGAGGGCACACAGGCTCATGCTCACATATGTTAAAACTTCTCAAATGATTCGCTTTAAATATGGGCAGTTTATCACATGCCAATTTTACTTTAATAAAGCTATTTAAAAGAAAAGTTACTGAATTAGACACTAGATAAGACACAGCATCTGCCAGATACACGCTACTATTTAGAACGGAGAAAATACAATATTTCATTGAGCCCTCGCAGATCAGCACATAATTCTCCCTGTTCTTTAAAGATTTTATTTATTTATTTGAGGGGAGGAGCATGTTAAATGGTCACCAGATAACCAAAATTGCAGTTGTGAGGCTGACTAGGGCATCTGACCCTGGGTGAGCCCAACGATATAAACATTTCCCAGAACCCGGAGCTGGTAAGCACCCAACCCCCCACCCCCAGCCGATTACAAAGCAATAATAAATCACCCCACTGCGCTACCGTTCATAACCAGCTACTCCCACTTCTGTGAAAGAATAAGCTTACTGCTATCGCTTTGCTATTGGATGGAGACTTGTTCCACCTGGATATGTTCTGTTCCTTTGGAGACATGCCCCCCAGCATAAGTTTTGTTTCTTTAAGAACCCAGACCTCCTAGGGCCGGGACCCTCGCAGAGACCCTAGCAAGTGGTGGCTGACCAGCTATAATTAACCTCTTATTGTTTAACCCTTAATGGTGACAGCGATTCAGGGAGCGCGCCCTGTAACAGCCACCAGAGGAAAAAGAACAAGCGGATTCCTCACTCTCTGTGGAGCCCAGGGTGAGGCTCATTCTCAAGACCCTGAGATCATGACCAGAGCTGAAACCAAGAGTCAGACGCTTAACTGACTGGACGGGCCTATCTTTGCTCTTTAAATGAGAAAATGACATAAAGTGACTTGCTGTGATTTCCCCATGCCGCCCCAGCTCCTTATAAAGCACCTCATAAAACTGTAATAATTGATCCAATGTGGCACAGCTATGAGGATCAGCAAATAATGACCACAAATAATCCACGGGGCATATATGTGTTATTTTTACTGATGTCACTTAGCCTTGGAAAGGAAACAACTGAGCAGAGTTGCGATTAAAGGGACTCTTCTTTGTGACCCCTGTCCCAGGGCCCACAGGGTAGGAGGAGCCCTCCCTCCCCCACTGGGATGGCCCACATCCAAAGGCCTTTCTGGGGACTCACTGCTTTCAGGCTAGGGACCCCAGCGCCCCCATGTGGGCGGCAGGCTTTACTACGTTCTTGTGACCTTATGATCTAAAGAAACATAGATTTGGTCTTCATCTCCATTTCTGCCACACAGTTCCTAAATGCTTGGAATTTCCTGAGCGATCCAGGAGATTGCTTTGTCATACTTGGTCTTCTGTCATTCGTTCCTCAAAATGCTCCCAGCCCTGAAGGTGAAAGGAATTTCTTCCCCCTCACCTGAGTGTTTGTTCATGAGGTGACTCTTGGAAAGCCCCAAGTGGGGGGGGGGACACGGGGGGGGGGACGACACGGGACGACGGGACACGACACTCAACCAAGCTCAGACTTTCGGGTCCCACCCCACCTGCACCCCGGGGCCGTAGGCGGTGGCAAGGAACTCGAGGAGGAATCCTTGGCCAATGATTTCATCAATGGTGCTTATGTAATGAAGCCTCCATTCCAGCCCTAGGCCAGGCTTCGAGAACTGCGGGGTTGGTGAGCAGGAGCGGCAGCGGGCTAAGGAGCACAGCCCCAGGAACACCCAAGTTCCGCGCCCTTCCCACCTACCCTGCCCCACATATCTCTTCCATGTTCCTGAGTCGGATCCCTTTATGACAAACAGATGATCTAGGAAGTAAACCGTTTCCCTGAGTTTGGGGAGCTGCTTTAGTGATTCATCAAACCTAAGGAAGGCGTCTTGGGAACCTCTGCTTGGTAGCTGGTATTCAGAAGCACAGGTGACAGCTTGAACTTGAAACTGAAGGAAGGGTGGGTGTCAGAATGGACTTATGGAGTGAAACACCCAGCTGGTGTCATGGAACTTCTTGATGCCAGGGGTGTTGCCATGGAGAATTGAGAGCCCAGGGGCCCTATCAGAGGGTGGCTTTCCCTTCCAGCTGCCCACAGCACCCCGACCCAGGCAGCCTGGCACTGGGACCATGGTCTCGGGCGTTCTCGACTCACACGCCCCAGGGTGGAAGGTCTCACTGTGGGAATTACATCCTCTTTCCTCCAGATTCCCTGTCCCCAAACCGTCCCAGGTCACAGGAGTAGCTTCAGGCCAGAGGCCAAACCCTGGGGCGATGCCAGTCTGCCTACCCACCTTCACCTGCTGCCCACCTCACCCCCAGCCCAGCCCTTCAGCCCCTAGGGTCCAAAGGATATAAGGATGCGGTTACTCGACGTGATCCCAGAAGTCAGACAGAAGGCACAGAATGGTTCCCTTTTTCTACACATACACATTACACACACCCACACACAGAAATAGAGATCCATAGACCCATGTGTCTGACACCTGCCTTGGGATAATCACACGTGTGTGCATAATACAGAGAACAAGCCCACAGTGGCCCATTAGCTGTGAAAAGAGCTGGCAGATCTAATAAGCACAACCACTAAATATCTGTGTGACCTTGGGCAAGTGACACACCTTCTCTGTGCCTCGTGTCCCCTCCATTAACGAGCCAATGATGAGACCTGTCTGCACGGTCACTGAAGGAGTGAGTTAGTGCTCTGGCTTTTCATGCATGCCTGACTGTGGATCCCTTTGAAATTGAGTGAAACCATGAAGTCCTTCTCAGAAGGCTGTTCTCAGGCACCTGGGTGGCTCAGTGGGTTAAAGCTCAGTCATTAAGTATCTGCCTTCAGCTCAGGTCATGATCTCAGGGTCCTGGGATCAAGGCCCGCATCAGGCTCTCTGCTCAGCAGGGAGCCTGTTTCCTCCGCTCTCTCTGCCTACTTGTGATCTCTCTGTCAAATAAATAAATAAAATCTTTAAAAAAAAAAAAAAAGAAGGCTATTCTCAACTGCTTGGAATAAAATGCATTGAATTATGAAGGAAACAAATTATATTCATTAAAAATATGGTTCTCAAAATATTTTTAAAAAACATAGTTGTGATACGGTACTTTGCGTGTTCTTTGGTGGGCACTTAACAAGCTGTCGTGGTCGAAGCTCTCCTGCACTGGAATTGCAGAATAATGACGAAGGCTAACAGGGTTTGGAGATGCCCATGACCACTGTGGTGGGACATGCAAGTAACTTTGATTTCTAATGGTGGCCAAGTTCCAGGTACTGTTGACACTCTGTGGCTTGTGTCCCACGTTCATATTGAAGGAAATGCCAAATTTAATTACTGGTGAAAAATGGTGAATGGCGTTCACAGACCCCAGTATGACCCCAGGTTAAGAATCCTTGAATTGGGCGGCTGGGTGGCTCAGTGGGTTAAACTCTACTTGTGATCTCTCTTTCTCTGTCAAATAAATAAATAAAATCTTTAAAAAAAAAAAAAGAATCCTTGAATTAAGACATATAAAATGCTTGGAACAGCATCTGGTACATAGCAAGTGTTTGATAAATATTAGTATTGCCATGTCCTATTAGTAATAGAATCCACTTACGTATAATTGATTTATACCGAAACTGAGATTAAGGTATTGTTAATGGAATATGTAAATGGGAAAGGAAAGACTTCTGGGGCAAGAAAGTACCTAAAGATGCCTGCCTGATTTGAGCAGAAATGACCCTGTGGCTCCAACGTGAGTCATAGCTGGAGATCTTTAGGGAGAAGGAATCCTCCCGGACCTACCAGTGTTGATTTCAGAGCAGTCCCGACCTATGGGAGCCGGCTTAGATGTGAGCCGCGGAGCCCGATACTCCCAGGAAACAGCCAATGTCCTATTGAATGGAAACCAAGACCAGGTGCTCTGCGCCTGATGAACCAAGACAAAAGCAAGACGCTCTGCAATCATGTCTGAACGAAGACAAAACTAGACTTATTCCAAGCCACCAAAACGACAGCACAGGCCACCACCCTGGTGGGTCGAGTGGCCAGGCCCCTGCAGGACTCGCTCAGAGACTTGGTCCTGTGCCAGTCTGCCTTCTCCACAGAGCAGGCTTATCAACAGCCCAACCGTGGAACTATGCTCACTGCCTGAGAGCACACAGCCTAGAGGAAAACCTACTTCCTTAAACTCTCCTCAAGATCATCCAACACAAGATCCTATAATAAGCCTTTTCCAACAGCCTCCCACTGAGATGCCTCAGAGTTCCCCACGGGTGTGCGTTCTCTCTCTCTCCTCTCTCTCTCTCTCTCTCTCTCTCTCTCTCTCTCTCTCTCTCTCTCTCTCGATGCAATGAGTCACCAACCCAGCTTGTCCAACTCCCGGGGCGCTCCTGGTGGTCTCAGGCTGAAGGGCATGGACAGAAAAACACTTGTTTGTGTATTCACGTAAAATGGGCTCTCAGCTCCTTAAGCTTTCCCAAACAAGGGACGCCTGGCTGGCTCAGTCAGTAGAGCACGTGACTCTTGATCGCAGTGTCATTAGTTCAAGCACCACACTGGGCGCAGAGCCTACTTAAAGAAGAGGGGCACCTGGGTGGCTCAGTCATTAAGTATCTGCCTTCAGCTAGGGTCATGATCCCAAGGTCCTGGGATCAAGCCCTGCATTGGGCTCCCTGCTCAGCGGGAAGCCTGCTTCTCTGTCTCCCACTCCCCCTGCTTGTGTTTCCTCTCACTGGGTTTCTCTCTATCAAATGAATAAATAAAATCCTTAAAAAAAAAAAAGAAGAAGAAATCTGAACACAGTTCTCAAACAAGTAATATTTGCGAAAAACCTACAAATTAAATACTAACACACTCAAAATTATTATTATTATTATTATTATTATTATTAATCCACCCAGTTATTTGTACCGACCTGTCTCCTTGGTTCATATTTCACCACCTTCCATGAAATCAATTCTGTGTTCATGTAGGATTAGGTTCGACATCACATAACAGAAAACTCAAACAACATAGACGTATGAAAGAAAGTGGTGTGTGTAAGTCCGCCACGATGTGCAGGCTTAAATGAACCAGGGGTTTGTTCCTCACTCTCATGGGCTCAGTGGGAACGGCTTGTGTCTGAGTTCATCTCCCGTGCACTATCAGCAGTGGTGAAAGGCTTCCCTCCCGTGGCTGCTGGCGGGCTGTGGGCAAGGGGAATGGAGGTAACCGGGTCGCACGCCCTCTATCTCCTCAGGCTGGAGAGTTGCCCACCCTGAGGTGGTCTCAGAGTCCCTGGGGCAGCAAGCCCCAGGCACAAGGCCTTTTCAAGCTTTGGCTTTTTCCCATTGACCAAAGCAAGTCATGCGATTCCAGTGACCCAGGTCTTGATGAGGGAAGCTGCGAAATCACTTTGCAAAGGGGTGAGCATACAGGAATGGGAGGAATTTGAGATCATGACTGCAAAAGACCTCCCTCAGTTTGTTTTTCTCTCATGTCAAAAGGCTGGGGAACCAACCAGTAAAAACTCAATGATCAAAGTTGGAACAAATTGAGTGAAAACACAAAGTTGTATTGAGTTATAACCCAAAGAATAAAATAAATACCCATCAGTCATTTCTGGAATATGGATATAGTCAAATATGATACTTATCAAATCAAATATATCAAATAAATGATTGAGTAAATTAGTAGATGCATGGATGGATGGATAGGCAGTTATATAGATAGACAGAAGAAATAAATCTCATGTGCTGAAGAGCTCCAAGTAATTTACATAAGATGTTCCACTCTTAAGGAGGGGAAAATAAGACCTCACGCCTTCAGGGTGGGCTGCATATAGTGACCTGATTCCAAATAGCACAGCACGAAAAGGAAGAAAAAGGAGTAACTTCACAGTAGAGAATCTGACAGTGACCAAAGTTCAGCTCTATATGGATAAGACATGCTACCAGTATCTACACTGGAGAAAATGTGAGAAGAGCTGCTATATCTCTGTGGTCTTCCTCCCAAAACACATTGCCCTGGTCTAATCATAAAATCTTCAGACAAATCCAGCACAACATACCTGACCAGTCTTCCATAAAACTGTTTAGGTCATTAAAAGCAAAAACAAAAAAAATCTGAGAAACTGTCACAGCCAAGAGAAGCCTAAGAAAACAACTAAATGTAATGTGGTATCTTGGAAGGGATCCTAAAACGGGAAAAGGATATTTCGGAAAACCTGAGGAAATCTGAATGAAGTATAGATTATTTTTAATTAATAACAATGTGACAGTATTGGTTTATTAACTGTGACAAGTATACCATACCAATATAAGATGTTAATAATAGAGGAAACTGGATGTGGGCGATATAGAAACTCTGCACTATCTTTGAGATAATCTGTGAATCAAAAGCTGTTGTAAAAAAAAAAAATTAAGAGTGTATTTTTTAAAAGTTTGAAAGATCAATCCAGGCCAGGGCTGGTGCAGACTCTATGGTATTGTCAACATTTTGCCTTCCTGCCAGTTTTGTGTGACTTCATTCTTACCTTCTGGCTTCATCCTCAGGATCAATTATTGACCCAACATGGCTACTGGGGCTCCAGCCATAATGCCTGAGTCCCATTTAGGAAGAAGGAAAATGAAGGGCAACCTGGCTTTTACCCTAGCGGCATCAGTGTCTTCCAAGGATATTTCCCAGAAATCTCACCTAACAATTTCTACTCACTGCTCACCAGTAGCTGCAAAAGAGTTTGAGAATGTAGTCTTTTAACTGCGTACGTTGCAACTGGAATAAAATCAAGGTTTGGTCAGCAAAGGCAAAGGAGACAAGGGAATTCCATAGGCAAATAGCAGGCTTTCAAGTGCTATTAGAATTCCATTAAAGATGAGAAAAAACGAACTTCAGAGAAATCAGTGACTTTCCCATAGTCTGAGGACCATGCTAGGAGGGAGGTGGATTTGACCTCCAAAGCCCTAACTCTGAAGTCTACGGCCCTAACTACTGAGGCAACGATGCTGCCACGGCATCAAGGTAACAACATTAATTAGGTGATAGGGATGATGTTCTTTGCTAAACCTGAATTGCCACTAGCAGTGTGAATGTGGGACATTCAGTCATGCTGCCATTTCTGTCTCTTGGTCACATACTTCTGCCCAACTCCCTGTGCTAATGGCATTATTCTCCCACCGCTTGGCTGTTTCACCCACAGCAAAAATTCCTTCCCACCCTCTACCTCTGCATCACTGGTCTTCACTTAACAGGAGCTCATCTTTACGTATCAAAGCCACCTCTGCCCTTTTGTCATCCCTCGGAGCAGGCAGCAGTGGGAGAGCACAGGGGTCAAGATCACAGGCTCTGGCGTCAGCGAGGGTTTGGGTCTAGGCTGCACCTCCTCGCTTGCTGTTGACTCTGTTACAAGTTGCTTCACCTCTCTGTGTCTCAAATTCCCGATCCATGAAAGAGGGATGTTAATAGTCCCTATGTTATAGAGTGGTTGCGAGGGTTAAATGAGTACTCCGTGAAAAGTGCAAAGAACAATGCCTGGCCCCGAGTCAGTGCTCAGTAAGCGTTGTTCCATGGTGCCAACGTGAGCCCAAGCCCAAATGCAATCTCAGGTAGGACTCAGCTGTGGTCGTGCAGATGATGCACGGGTTTAGGTTACTTTTCTAGGGTCATCACCAAAATGAAATCAAGCCATTCAAAAATCCCTCTGGAGAACTCATTAACCACCATCCCCATATATCCCCCATACACCAGCTTGGAAAACACTGATTTAGAGCAAAAAGCATGGGCATTTCAGATCTGGCTCAGGCTTGTTCTGCCATGAACTTGTGCTGTGACCTTGGACAAGCCCCTGTCACTGTCTGGAATCAGTTTGCTCCAGGCCCAAGTGGGACGCTGATACTATTGCAGAGCCAAATGGGACCATTAATTGGGAAAGGAATCTGATCTGTGACTTGCTGGTGGACCTGAGGTTCATCTGGGAAACACGTTCTGTTAGTAATTACAGACTAGTCCTCCCTACTCCAGGAACTGCTCCCCACAGGGCCAGGACCTGGGAGACTCAGGAGCTCCCCAGGGTCTGTCCCAAACCTGCTGTGTGGCTTTCAATAAAGCCCTCCCTCTCTCTGGTCCTCAGTTTCCCCACCTGCTCATGGAGGCTCCCCCTCTCCCCAGTTCCATCCCACTGGACCACACGGGAAGGCTAAGTGATTTGCCTAAAGTCACATGTGCAGAAGCAGACTCTGATTCCAGTGCTCCTTCTGCAGAGAAGCGCCCAAATTGCCTTCATGGACCAGAAGGCTCACTGCTCCATCCCACCGACTGCCCTGAACCCCCAACAGGGCTCTGTCCCCTGCAGTCACATTGGCCAAGGGGAGCTGGGTGACAAACACCAGAGAGTGACTAAGCAAGAAGGTCAGCAGTGGATTTATGGGAAGAGGTCCCCCAGATGGGACCCCGGCATGAGGGCTCAGGCATGTGTAGGGGCCTCAGTGGCAGAGCCTAAGGCTGTCTTCTCCAGGGTACTGGCCAGGATGACACATCTCCAACCACCCCATGCGCCCTCCCTGGAGAGACTCTGTTTTCCCAGCCTGCAGTCAGGTGTCTTTTGCCACCAGCGAGTCCGTTGTGCACAGAGGACAGCAGGCATAATTCAGACGTAGCCGGTGGGGACATCGCTGTCATGTCCACCCGTCTGCCTATGACACACATTCGCACCTCCAGGCATTTGCACAAAACTATTGCCATCCCTCTAGAGAAAACTAGGAGGTAGTTCACAGAACTGCAAACAGAATTGAATGCACATTTTGATTTCCCAAAACCTGCCTGTGAGTTTAGCCTTTACAAGCATCGTGATACTTGAGGCCTGGTTTTAGATGGCACAGGGGCAGTTTATTGATTAGGTCTCTGACCCGCATCTCGTGTGATGGTGGGAATGACTAATAGCTCCATTTTCCAGGTGAGAAGCCTGGGGCTCGGAGGGCTTAAGTGACTTATCCACGGTCACAGGGGGTTAGAGGCAAAGCCGGAATTTGAATCCCCAATGGCCAACTGTTAGAACTACGAGGGCCCCCCAAGCACATCTACAGAACAAGATCATTTCACAGAAGGCAAAACCAAGGCCCATAAGAAGGTAGAGTTTGGGGCCATGGCGCTTGCGCGTTTACAGGGCTCCTGCCAAGAGTTTCGCACACTTCAGCTTACTGCCTATCCGGAGGAGGGCATTCTTGCCCCCAGTTCATGGCCTGGACACTGCAGCTCGGCCAAGGGGCACCCCTTGATCAGAGTCCTGCGGCTGGTGAGTACAGGGCTGGGATCCTAACCATAGGCCCTCTGACCTAAGCCTGTGCTTTGTCCTTCTCTCCTGGAGTCCCAGATTTAGGCCTGGCTCCTGCACCCACAGGACCCGTTCTGCTGTGGGGGTGAGAACTCTACCTCCCGGCCACCTGGCTTGGCCCAGCAGGGAGCCTGCCTGGGCTTGCTGCCCCTGCAGCTCAGGGTATTCAGTGGGTGGCCGGAAGCCGGCTTTCTGGGGGGCCAGGGCCCTGACGGAGGAGGTGTTGGCAGAGGGGCTCAGACCGCAGCCTCCTAGGAGATGAGAGGAGGCTGGGCCTGGCGGGGCCTCTGTAGCTGGGGCAGCTTCTGCCTGATGGTGTCTCCCTGCCAGAAGCGGTCCCAGCCGCTCTCTGGGCCTCAGTTTCCCCACCTGTACATGAGGAGCTTGGACTCAGTGGCTGCTAAGGACCCTCTTAGCTCTGACATTGTAGGATTCTAGGATGCTTGTATCAGTCATCTATGGCTGAGTAAACATTATCACAAACATACTGACCGAAAACCACAAGCTTTCGGCTTCTGTAGATCGCAAGTGCAGGCATGGCATGGGGTCTCAACGCAGGGTCTCTCCAGACTGAAATCCAGCCGTCAGCTGGGCACTCTTCCTTTGTGGAGGCTCAGAGTCGTTCAGGTGGCCAGCCAAGTTCAGGTCCTGGGGGTTGCCGGTCTGAAGTGTACATTTCTTTGCTGGCTGTTGGCCGGAGTCGGGGAGGGGGGTCAGTCTCAGCCCCTCTCAGATTCTGTCACCCTTCATGTCCTCTTTCCCTCACCTCCCACACCCAATACTTGCCCTGTTGGCTCCACTTTCAGAGCAGACCCAGAATCTCACCGCCCACACCCTCTGGCCCCTCCACCCCAGTCCTGCTCCTTCGTCTCCAGCCAGGACTGCTGCAATACGCTCCTCACCGGCCTCCCCGCTGTGTCCCTGGCTGCCCTGCAGCCCATTCTCTACTGGGCAGCCTGGCTCGGGGGAGGATGTTCAAATACAAGTCTGATCCTGTCTCACCTCTGCCTGTGGGTTCTCACCATGACCCACAGGCCCTACCCTGTGAAGCCGTGTTACACCTGACCCCACCTCCAAGCCCTGTCCCCCTCACTCACTCCATTCCCACCACCATAGTCCCCATGCTGTTCTTCAAACACAGCGGGGACCCCACCCGCCCGCTCCTCTGCCTACAACAGTCTTGCCACCCACAACCCTGAGGCTTCCCGAGCCCCTTTCCAGTCTCTACTGAAATGTTACCTGCTTGCAGGGGCCTGCCTCGTAATTTTATTCATTTTTTTAAGACTTTATTTATTTATTTGACAGAGACAGAGAAAGCACACAGGCAGAGGCAGCAGCAGAGGGAGAGAGAGAAGCAGACTCCCTGCTGAGCAAGGAGCCCAATTCGGGGCTTGATCCCAGGACCCCAAGATCATGACCTGAGCCAAAAGAAGATCCCTAACCAACTGAGCCACCCAGGCGCCCCTGACCACACTATTTTAAAGCACAATCCGGGGCTCTTGTGTGGCTCAGTCGGTTAAGGTTCTGACTTTTACTCAGGTCATGATCTCAGGGTCCTGGAATCGAACACCACATCGGGCTCCCTGCTCAGCGGGAAGCCTGCTTCTCCTTCTCCCTCTGCCCCTCCTCCTGCTCATATGTGCACTCTCTCTCTCTCTCTCTCTCAAATAAAATCTTTAAAAATTAAAAAATTAAAAAATAAAAGCACAATGCCTGCTTCTAATAAAGTTAAATATATACTTACCAAGAGGCCCAGCAGCCATAGGATTCCATTTACCCAAGAGCCATGAAAGTGCATGTGCACAGGGGAGCTGTGTGGGGGTGTTCACAGCAGATTTATTTGTAATAGCCAAAATGTGGAGACAACCCAGACGCCCAACAATAGGCTGGATGAACAGACAAAACATGGGGCATCTCTACCATGGACTACTCAGCAATAAAAGGAGACAGACACACAACATGGGTGAATCACAAATGTATCACGCTGAGTGGAAGAAGCCTGATGCCATCTACATGACCTGCAGAAAAGACAAATCCAGTCTCTCCTAGCAGAGGAAAACTGACCAGCCGTGTCCTGTTGGGAAGTGGGGTGGGAGTCAGGACTGACTGCAAAGGGGAAAAAGGGATCTTTCTGGGATCATAGAATTCTTCTAGAATTTGTCTGTAGTGGTGGATACTCTGATGTATACAATTGTTGAAACTCACCGGACCACATACCTAAAATGGGTCAACGTTGTTTTATGTCAATTTTATACTTCAGGAGAAAAGAAAAAAGCCTAGAGTCCTCCCACCTCCCTTCCTGGCTTCATTTTCTCCAGAACATTCCCACTCTGGCGTGCATTGCCTATCTCCCCACTAGATTGTCCTTTCCATAGGAGCAGGAACTTTTGTTTTGTTCTCTGCTCTGTCTTCAGTGCCTTGAAGAGCATGTTGCAGGTACTTAATAAATATTGGATCTATGGATGGATGGATGGATGGATGGATGGATGGATGGATGGATGGATGGATGGATGGATGGATGGATGGATGGATGGATGGATGGATCTATGGATGGATGATGGATGGATGGATGGATGGATGGATGGATCTATGGATGGATGGATGGATGGATGAATGGATGGATGGATGGATGGGTTTAGTCCCTGAAGACTCAGAGCTAGTAGATGGGGATGGCTGTTGAAAGTGTCTACACACCCACCTGGAAGCTGCCAGACACACACCAGACCAGTAGGGCCTGTGAGACTGTGGGAAGTGTCATCATTCCATCCGGGGTTATATCATCACTCAGGCATTTGGACAACGCCATCCTGGGGCTGTGTCATATCCACCACCAACCCTGGCAGGCAGCCCAGCCCAGAACCTGATGCCCATTGGCTGGTGTTCTCTATGCGTGCTGTGCATGTGGAAACCAAAATATTACCGTAGCAGGTGGAGCCACAGAATGAAGCTGGGCAAAACCTAGAATGTGGCCTGTGGTTGCTTGAGGGGGGGAGGGTAGTGACTGGACCCGCACGTCTAATGTCTGTCTGTCTGTCTGTTTCAGATTTCTTGTTTTTGCTTTATTTCCCTGGGTTTAAAATTTCTTTCCTTTTTTTCTTTCTTTTTCTTTCTTTCCTCCCTTCCTTTTTTTTTTTTTTTTTTTTTTTTGCATAGGGAATACATTCACATGGTTCAAGATTTCAAAAGTTACAAAATTAAGATGTGAGTCTCTCCCTTACCACTGGCTCCAGCCAGCCTGTCCCCCCGACAGGCAGCCGAAATGCAGGGCTCACAGTGGAATCCCACAGGGAGATTTTATGCCGGCAGGAGTGTGGGGACATATATTCCAGTTTCCAAAAACAGAAGCACACTATGCCTGCCGTTCCACGCCTTGCTTGTTCATCAGCCCAGGCATCCCATCATTCCACGTCAGGTGCACATACATCATCTTCCCTGTGGCTGCGTGGGATTCCACTGTGTGGCTGGGCCCACGTCAGTTCACCCACTTCTCGCTGATGGCTATTTTCAATTGCCTGCTATTACAGATGATGGTGGAATAACTAACATTATCTACACTTTGTATGGGGGCATTTTTACATTTAAATAGTGACTTATGCACATTTAAACAGTGAGAGAATAATCTGCTCACTGATTTTTGAGATCTGGAGTCTCATGAGAATTTGGAAGCCCTGGTCCCCCTGAGCATATATTCCAGGGGGGTGATTGTGGGCTGGGACAGGCCCCCTCCATTCACATTGCCCTGAACCATTTTGCCAAGAGGAACACCAGGGCCCAGACAAGGAGTGACACACCAGCCTAAATAAACCCCAGTGGGTCTCAAGGAGCCCCAAGGGGTGAGAGCTGAGGTCTCAGCAACTTCCAACTCGCCTCCCTCCCTGCCTGTGCCCTCCCATGCCTTCACCTCTCTGAGGCTCCTTTGGAGAAATGGTGAAGACACCACTTCCCAATGGCACTCTCTCCCAGGAATAAACCCCGCAGGGAGAACTCTGCTCTGTGCTGGGCACATGGTAGGTGCTTGGGCCCTCATAGGTGTACCTTCATTGGTGTGTTTATGTGATTCTTCAATGGTTCATATGCCAAAAACTGGCAACTAACTAATTTTTTTAAACCTGCTCAATGCATAAAATTAAGCCTGATAATGTCTGGGATTAAGGGATTTATCCTAATGACAGACACTGAGATGAAGGAATTCGGGGACGCAACAGTCCAGTTAGGAAGTAGCAAAGGTGGGATTTGAATCCTGGTAGCTTGGCTTTAGGGGCTACTAACCTCTGCCCTTACTCTCTATCAGAGACCAGAGACCCAGGGGGCCAGCAGCAAAGGGAGGGGACTGCCACTGGACAGTCATGCCACCCCCAGCACACACATATGTGGGCGGGCGCGGGCGCACACACACACACACACACACACACACACACATGCACACACACACGCACGCGCACTGACGGGACAGGACTGTGCCAGACTTGAGTTCCAGGAGTAACTGCTACGTGTTGGCCTATAACCTCCAGGGAGGCAGCTGTCCTCTCTGAGCCTCAGGGTCCCTGCTAGTAAGGCAGCTACCGTGCAGGGTGTGACTAGATGCAGACCAAGAAAAAGGTCTGCAAGCTGCAAAGGCTGCAGGCATGAAGGGGATTAGGGATTTATCCTGCCAGTGGACTCTGAGGGAGGACGGATAGGTGGGGAGGGAGGTTGGGGACATCCAACAGGCCCAGTGTGCCCTTAAGAACCTCCCAGGGCTGCCTGGCCCAGCTGTCAGGAAGCTGTGATCTCAGGCCAGCACCGGGCTGGCGGGCTCCAGACAGAGCCCCCGTGGCTCCCGCTGCACGCCACAGTGAGTCTAGGGGTCAACCTCGAGACTATTTTCATCCCCAGGAGGGCCAGGGAGAGGGCCCCTGCTCCCTTCCTCCCCCACAGAGCCCTGTCGCCTCCACAGAACCTACCAAGAGACCGCAGATGCCTCATAGCCCAGCTAGGGAAACCAAGGACCAGAAAGGTGAACAATTATCAAGGTCACCCAATTGGGGCTTGAATCGGGACCTCCTAATTTCCAGGAGCCAGTTCCTTGCTATGTCATTTGCTCACTCCTTTTCACTCATTCTTTCATCCACAAATATTTATGGAATACCTACTGCTCCCCAGGGGATAGGGACAGAGCCTAGAGTAAAGTCAAATCCTGTCTCCTGGAGCTACGTTCTCGTAAGAGACAGAGGCAAGAAACAGATCATGTGGTCTCTGTTTACTGTGAGCCAGGGGCTGGTACATATTTTTCTAGTGAGACAAATAAACCGGGATAGGGAACTAGTGACTGCTGGGTGCTGATGGTTTAGGTAGGTAGGACAGTGAGTGGGTAGGTCAGAGGAGGCCTCTCTGAGGAGGTGACATGTGAGCACAGACCTAAATGAAGTAAGAGATTGAGTCATGTGGATATCTGGGGTAGGGCCGACTCTGGCGATGGAAGAACAGCAAGTGCAAAGGCCCTGAGGTAGGAATGTGTCTGGTCTGTTCCTGTGACCTCATGGAGGTAGTGTGGCTATGGCAGAATAGGAGAAGGGGATGTGGGAGGGGTAACGGGAACCTAGGTCATGAGGGCCTTGTAGAGCATAATTAGACCTCTGGGGTTCATTTCTGTTTCCCTAGCAAGATCGATCCTCTCATTGTTCGAAGGCTCCCATAACTCTGCACAGTCTGGCCCTCGCACTCCAGGTCCAGCCGCACCCACCTTCTCCCTGTTCCTAGAATCTACTCTCACCACAGGGCTTTTGCACAAACTGTTCCTTCAATCTGAAATCCTTTTCCTCTCCCGTCCCCTCTTGTGTTTAACGCCTACCTATTCTTCATATCTCAGCTCAAATAGCTCAGGCTTCCAGACCTCCCTGGCCAAGTCAGTAACCCCTCATTCTTTCCAGAGCCTAATTTCTGGGATCATAAAATTACTGGGATGGTCAATTAATGTGTGTCTGCAACCAGGACTAAACATTCGAAAGGGCGGGTGTTCTGGTTCATTTCGTGCCCTACAGTGTCTCCAGGGTGTGCCTCCTGCTAACAAATGCGTGTTGCATTGATGAACAAATGAATAACATGGGCACTTTGCTGTGCTATAAAGACTGTCTCCTTTCATTCCATTCTCTCCAGTTTGTGAGGCTCAGAGAGGTGAGGCAGCTTGACCAAGGACAGATAGCGAGGAAGTGACAGCACCAGGAAATCCAGTTTTCTCTGATTGCCAAACTGGGGACTTTCCCCTGGCAGTCTGTGCTAAATTGAAAACCAGCACAATCATTCCCCCATGCTTGTCCTCATGCCCTTTTGTAATGTGACTAAGAGATGTAGTCTATTTCTCAACCCATTGAATCTGACTCGGCCACGTCACTTTGGCCGATAGTACATTAGTAATCGCAACCCAAGCAGAATCTTTCAGAAGCTCAAGTGCATTGGAGCTTGCCTTCTCTTGCTCAACGTGGAATTCCAAAATTACTATGTGAATGGGCCCAAGCTAGCCTCATGGAGGTGAACTTCATGGAGGTGACTGGGGGCACCCCTCAAACAGCCTGCCAACTGCTAGACATGTGGGCGAGGCCCTCCAAGACCAGCTGACTACAACCACATGAGGGGGCCTAGGTAAGACCAGAAGAACTGCCCAGGTGAGCCCAGGCTGGATTACCAGCTGATAGAATCATGGACTAATGAATTGTGATCTTAGGCCACTAGGTTTAAGGTGGTTTGTTTTGCAGCAAAAACTAACTGATACCCATAACCAGTGAACATACACTGTGTAGACAACACCTACGCACATACACCTACACACACGCATGCACATAAATGGCCTCCTACCGAAAACCGGTCAGTGCCCACATAGACGCACCCCTTCTAGGTCCCATGCAGACACTCACGGTCATCGTCCAACCCCATACACGCCTCTACTCAGACCACTATTCAGGCTCACATGTCCATATAAATCCACTGTGGGAATAAGTAGGTCAACAATACCCCAAGCGCTATGTCCCTGGTGCTCCATGCGGGGTATGGAGAAGGACTCAGCAGACTTTAGTTGAATAAAGTGAAGGGCACACAATGAGCCACAGGTTGGCACAGTGAGCAGTCAGCGCTGAGAGGTTCCTGTGTGTAAATGGAAAGGCCTGGCAGTGGGGGTCATAGCTTCAGTTTTTATCCCTTTTAGAGACCTACTGGCAGGGACATCAGGGGGTGCTCACAAACACATTACAGATTGTACTTGTGCTTGATATTCTATTTTGCAAATTGGTCCTACCTTTTTTTTTTAAGTGGTGGGGGTCTTAAAGAGCACTTGAAGGATTTCAGGAAGTTGGAACCAATATGTCACCTTCTATGTGTAACTATGGGGACATTGAGGATGTCAGAGAATTAAGGATGGGTTGGTTATGAGGAAACCACAGGAATGAAAAGCAAGGCAGGTAGTAACTCCAGGAAAAACCAAGAGTTCACAAGAAAAGAAATGTAACCATCATATGAGATTTGGCTTGGTAGGAAATAATATTCGTATAGTTACAAATAACAAATAATAACACTAAATAGCCACTGAATGGAAAACTGTGATAAACGTAGATTAAAAGGATAGGAGGGTGAGAAAAGTTAACTCTTCCTTGATAATAATAAGAAATATTTTGGCCAGTTCCAGAGTAATTATTCTGGTGTACTTTACATGTTAAATCCTCATAACAACCAATAACTTAAATGTTCTTATTATTCTCACTTTTCAAGTGAGGAAACTAAGCACGAGGAGGTTAAGTCACACGCCCAGGGTCATCGGGCCAGGAAGGGGAAGGGCTGAAATTCCAACCCAGGCAATCAAGCTACAGAAGCGACACTGTGAAGACATCAGACCAGAAAGTCAGGCAATATTCGCCTAAAATTAATCCACAAAAACACAGGAAAAGCATCTTACTTAGAAGTATGGGGAAGAGTACCAGAAGAAATAGTTAAAAGTCGAATGTGGCTGTTTTGGGGTCAGAAGTGGGAAGGACATGGCAAAAAAAAATATTTTGGGGGCGCCTGGGTGGCTCAGTTGGTTAAGCGGCTGCCTTCAGCTCGGGTCATGATCCTGGAGACCTGGGATCGAGTCCCACATCGGGCTCCCTGCTCAGTGGGAAGCCTGCTTCTCCCTCTCTCACTCCCACTGCTTGTGTTCCCTCTCTGGCTGTGTTTCTCTCTATCAAATAAATAAAATCTTTAAAAAAAATTTTTTTTTGTATTAGTACTATTGAATTGATATAGAGACATAGATATATCCATGAGCTAGGGACAGAATTGATGGGGAAGGGACATGAGGTAACTTTCCATGGTTATGGTGTTGCTCTAGGTCCTGACCGGGGTTTGGGAAACCAAACTAAACTCAGCAAATAGTACCTTTAAGATCTGTGCATTTCACAGGATGTAAATTTTACACACACACACACATACACACACACACACACACACACACACACACACACGGGAACTGCAAACAAATACTGAGCTCTAATGATATGGATGCCAAATTGCCTTTAAGTGCCTTTAAGGGGAAGCATACTGATGTTTGCAACTTACTTTAAAAAGCTTGGATGGATAAACGAATAGAGCACATCTAACAAAATATGGAGAATTGTGCGTCCTGTAGGTGGGTATTTAGGTGTTTCCCATATCATTCTTTCAACTTTTCTTTGACATTTTTCTTAATAAAGCGCTGGGGGAAATATATGAATGCATTATCTGAAAAACAGTATCTTTTTTAAAACCTGAATGGGGTATCCTTAGACCTGGGAAGACCCACATAGCTCTCAGCCCAGGTGCAGATCTGTCCCAGGGAGGGCAGCTGTCACCATGACCTTGCCTATGTCTGCCCCTACCCCAGATCTAGAGTCAGGGTCCTGTAGACTAATTCCTCAGTCCCTCCCTGCTCCCCCTGGACACAGGGAGTCAGGCAGGATGGGTGTCTCCTCTTCCTGGTTCCCTTGAATGCCTCTGTAGCAGAACCAGAACCATTTCACCAGGGAAAGGAACAGGGCCCTCTAGCTACTTCCCATCCTCTGTCAAAAGGGTACACTGAGGCTTGGCAGGTGGGGACAGGTGCCTTTCCCAGGGGCCCATCACACCTTCAGGACAGGCATGAGCAGCCAGATTGCTGGGCTCCCAAGCCCACGTGTATATAATTAGTTGCTGGGAAATAGATCTGGGAGCAGATCTCATCTCTGCCTAATTAGGGGCTGGGCAGCTGGGGCCAGTCTGGCCTGGGGGCGCTGCTATGGAAGCCAAGCAACCCCAGGGGAGGGGGCAGCAGCTGCAAGCCCTGGCTGCTCACTGCCCCTCATACTCCAATTGCAGGCAGAACAATAGAAGGGCTGTTTCCGCAGATCCCTGAGGCTGGCAGAAGCCCCCAGACACTCCCTCCACAGACCCCCAGAGGGGAGGCTGATGGGACTCTGGGATTCTAGCAGAAGGGAAGCCCTCCTCGAACCAGGGACCAGGAAACGCCTTCTCCACTTCCAGGAATGCCTTCCTGCTCTCTTCCCAATAGACCCTCCCAATGCCCTTCTTGATTGCCCCCCTCCTTTCACCCCCACCTCCCCACCCACCAGCTCCTGGAAACAGGTCTGGTCTTAGGGCAGGAGTTGCTGTTCCACATTAGGAGACCATGTGTTTGCTGATTGGCTGCCCATTCCCTTCCACCGCACACAGCAGGACCTATGTTTGTCTTATTCACTGCTGGGCACCCAGCAGATGCTCAATGAAGTGATAGTGGGAAAGGCTGCCAGGACCCAGGACAGGGAAGAGAGGAGAGTCAGGGAGGCAGAGTGCCACTGACTGTGAGGTGTGACCCGAGGCTGGACCTCTCTGTGACGACCTCCAAGCCACTACCCCTCCTGTTCTCAGGCCCTGGAAAGGTCACCTTGAAGATTCAGTGACGGGATGAGTGTGAAGGGTCTGCACCTAGGACTCAAACTCCTCCAGGAACAAGGGTCTCCTTGCCCATCCCCCACCAGTCCTGTGATCTAAAATGCAGCCAATACACCCCTTGGGTTTCTGGGCTGCTAGCAGCTCACGGCAAGGGGCAATGCTTGCTTAGCACAGAATTCTGGCCAGGTTGCCCAGAGGAGCTGGTCCTTGACACCTCAAAGGACATCTCCTTTGCGGAGCCTGCCCAGATTATCCCTCCTGACCCCACCACTCCTTGAACTTGGGGACCAGGAACCTCTACTCCTGCCTTGTCAGAACTGCTGGGTGCCTGTGGGCAGATTACTGCCCTCCCTGTGCCTCAGTCTCCCCATCTGTATCATGAGGGGGTGGATTCCATTCTCATGAGCTTGAACACCACTCTCCTCTACAGCCCAGTTTCCTCCTCTTTCCCCAAACCACCCAGGCCCCGCCCAATCCCCTGGGGGCCAACTGTACACTGTCAGACAGACAGACAGAAGCTGCGCTGACCTGGATGTTTGTCAACAGCCCAGAGGAAATCTCCTCTTTATGCTTAAAATAAAACTTACATCAAACCTGTCACCAGGGCCCCCATTAGAGCTTCCTGTTTCTGAGTGTCGCAGCCAAGGCAGCCTGCGGGAGAGGAAGCACCACCCAGCGCCTCCCACTCCCACCCGGGGGTGGGCAGAGGCACCCAGGCTCTCACTCTCTGCGTGCCCGGCCCTGGCCCCAGCTCTACCACCAGCCAAAGTGGCGTCTCCCAGCAGGGAGCCTGCCTGGAGGGGGACAGGAAGGAGCTGAGACTGCAAAGCCCAATGCCAGCCATCCTTCCCCTTCCCCCAGCCCCCTGAGCCCCAGAGGACACTGGCTTTTCCCAGGTCACCCAGAGTTGGGAAGCAAGGCCGCCTGTTTTGTGCTATCCACTCCTTCCAACCCCCAGTCCACAGCCTGTGGAACCTCTAGTCGAAGGGTCTGTGCTCTTGGAGCTTCCTGCCCCCTGGGAATTGGGCAGCGATGGGATGACCCATGCAGCCATCAACTTTTCCCCTGCATATCCCCTTCCTGATGCAGGGGAAAGACCTCAGTATGGCCAGACTCAGTTTCTTCCTCTATGAAGGAGGCCCTCAGACCGCCCAGAGGGGTTATGAGAATCCCCTTTCAGGTCTCCAGTCTCAGGCTGGGGCAGCCACTGGCCTCATGCCCCTCCCCCACATGCTGGGATGAACAATTATGGAATTGTAAAGGCCCCACCCCAAGACATCTCCCTCCTCTTCCCCTGCGAACACAGAAGAGTCTGATGACCCAGCCCTTGAAAAACAAGCATTTGTGTTTATTAACCAAAGGGAGGGAAATCAGAGCAGTACAGACTCCTACCAGTCCCTCCTATAGTCTACCCCCCTAGGCCAGGCTGCCAAGGCCCTGCCCCCACCCCAAGCAAGTTCTCAGGGAACCAGGGCCCATTGGGAAAGGAAGAGGAAGTCAGCAAAGTTTAGAGGCCAAGGAAGAAGGAAAGAGAACCGCTAGGTAGACAGGCCTGGTAAGATCCTCTGGCCCCTCACTCTCAGTGGAGGAGGCTAAGTGCCCCAAATCCAAACCTATGAGAAGAACCAGGCAGGACTTGCATCAAAACCCCTGTAAGTGAGGGGTACAAGGTGGCCTAAGGTCAAGAGGCCACCCTCTCCAGGGTCAGTCCTTGCCAGATGGATGCGGTCCAGCCTCTGAGCCTCTGCCTCCATACCAAGTTCACGCAAGGCAGCAAGCCTCTGGTCTGCCCCCAGCCAGGAAATGGATGCAGAAGAGGTCAATGGGCCAGCTGTCTCTCTCAGATCTGTCCCGTGGCAAATGCCAAGTCCAGGGGAGGCCTAGCCCTCGGCGGCCGGGGCATCCCGCGCCTGCCGCAACCCATACAGCCACTTGATCACTCGGGCATTGCGCTCCACCACCGACACACCATAGGGGACACGCTCCCGAGACCGCTCCTCAACAGTGGCAGAGCTGCGGCGGGAGCAGTCCCCCTCGGAGCTGCCAGGCCCAGCGCTGGGCCCGGCCAGGGAGACGATGTCTGAGCTGGCCCGTGCCAGGTGAGCCACACCCAACCCCCGTGCCTCCTCTGGGTCCAGGCCACAGAAGTTAAAGAATCGCTCCAGGTCAGCTGCTGCTCTGGAGAAGCGCTCACTCAAATCTGACTTGGAGCGCTGCAAACCCGGGGGCCGGGCTGGGCTGGAGGCAGTGGCAGTGCCTGGCGATGGGCAGGGCCGGGCAGGGGAGGCAGGAAGGGGACGGACATCTACTCGGCGGACAGCAGCCGTACTGGGTGGTGGGCGTGGAGGGGTGGCTGGGGGTGCCTGGTGGGCTCCTTCTGTCCGTCCAGGGGTACGGCTGGCCTCGGCAGGGGACACAGGGCTATCACACAAGTTGATGAGGCTGCTAAGGATGTCCAGGTCCAGCTGCGGCCGACGGCCAGGGCCAGGCAAAACTCGGCGGCTGGGTGTGAGCACTGTGCGGCGAGTCCCAGGGCTGAAGAGGGGCTGTTTGGACAGCAGGGGCTGCACAGGTTCCTGGCGGGTGTTGGCCACATGCAGACTCTTGACGTACTTGGCCTTGTCGGCCTCCAGGCGCTCCACAGCACTAGGTTTCCGGGCTCCACCATCTGCCGGCCTCCGGAGCAAGTAGCCAGGCACTTTGGTCCGCAGGCGGCAAGGTAGAGCAGAGGTGTCCCGGGATCCTGGAGTCAGTGTGTCCACAGGCATGGCTGTTACATACCCCAAGGGCTTCGGTCTGAGGAGACCAGAGAAATGAGACAGATCCAGAAAGAAGGCAGCTGGATGCCGGCAACTGCTACAGGGGAGGAAAGAAAGAAGCTGAGCACGCTCAGACAAAGACTGAAAGGGGATGAAGGCGGCTTCCCTATTAAAAGGTAATAGCCACGCCCCTCATTCACAGAGAGCCAATCACCACACAGAAAGCCACCGCTGAGGGACCTGTGACTCCACCCACACCCCCGCCTCCTCCTCAGAGGTCCCGGCGCTGCTGAGGCAGAGAGAAAATAAGAAGCGCCAAAGAAGAAAGACGAGAGCAGCCCAGGCAGAAAACAGAAGGCAAGGCATGCTTTAAAGGAAGCAAAGTGGGCTCCAGGCCCTATGCTGGGCATCAGCCAGCTTAACTTCAATGGATCCCCTTAGCAGCTCTATTTTGCATATAGGGAGCGCAACCCACTTGATTAAACTAACCCACCAAGTTGGGGGCTCTGCCCCCCCCCACTTCCAAGCAGGGAGGTGCTGGTACACCTGGTGACCCAGAGAAAGGGCTCCAACCCACACGCTGCCTGGACTGCCCCCAGGGAACCTGGTACCACCTCCCACCTTTACCCACCCAGGCAGGAAGCTGCCTGGTGCTATTTACCCGTCTAGACATGCCAAGCCCCAGGCATAGCAGGAGAACTGGTGGAGGCAGAGTGTAGAAAATCCCCACCCCCAACCCCAGCGAAGTCCAGACACTCCTCAGCTTCCAGTATGGGACTTCAGTACCAGGCCCACAGTGATCCAAGGATGCCTGTCAGCTAGAAATGTCAGCTCAGACCTGAGCTATGCTGTTCCAAAAGAAGCCAGAAAATCCCATCATCACACAACCCTGCTTGAGAGCACCCAGCAGACCATAGATCTGCCAGCAGCCAGAGGATGGGCACCCAGAGGCAAGGGGGCCCACATCCAGATGCACAAGTGTCCACACGATCACCTAAGCCTCACGGCCTGGTGTCCCAGGCATCAGGCCAGCCCTGATCCTTCTCCAAGAAAGGGCTGGAGCCACAAAGTGTCCCCTTGCCAACTCTCCCAGAGATGGGCCAGAAGAAAATGCACAGACCAAGTCCTGAAGCTTCTCATCTGTAAAATGAGAGAGGAGGACTTTATCTAGGTAATCCCCCAAATGACTTGCCATCTACACGTGAGTTGTCTTTCAGTGGCTACTAGCCCACATGGCTACTCAGCTTTAAATAAAAATGTACACTTCAGTTCCTCAGTCACACTAGCCTTATCTCAAGCGCTCAACAGCCACTACACTGGTCAATAGAGCAGACAGTGCAGATCAGAGATTTCCATCCATAGCAGAAAGCTATACTAGACCGCCCCATGTGGTCTCCCAGAATGACAGGAGGAGAGCCTGGACTGGGGTAGGAAAGCAGGGATCTCTACTGTGTGCTAGACATCCTCTCCTGGAATCCTCCAACAAGCTAGTGAGAAGGGTCATTGTCATCTCATTTTCCAATTGAAGGAACTGAGACTAGAGAAGGGACCATCCTAGGTCCCAGAGCCAATAAATAACACACAAATACCTATGAAGCCTAATTCACTCATCTATTACATTTATGTCATTTTACTCTTTCTTCTTCCCATTTCCCTAAGATATTGGCTCCATGAAGGCAGGAGGTTTGTTTGTTTTGCTCACTGAATCTGTTTTGGGACATTGCTTTGGACACACAATAAATTGTTACTGAATTGGGGTATGAATTGGAGTACTGAATTGGGGGTGGAACGGGAACAGGAACACCTTGGGTAAATCACAGAGGGACACATCCAACGCACTGCAGGCGCACGGGTCCGAGGTGGTAGGTATGGATTGTGCCAGGAAGCTGGAAATCCAGATGTGCACAAACACTCTAGATTCCTAAATGTCAGCATATCCGGCAATAAATCTTAAAACGTGCCTGGAGCTGGAGCAAACAAACATGTGTGCAAACAGATCTGCTCTCCCCACCCCAATCTAGTCCCCAGTTTGAGACCTCTGCAGGGGCAGCAATGGCAAGTCACCAGAACCTTGGGAGCTGTTGGCCCAGAGCCAGAGCGGCTTCCAAGGTAGGAGGGGTGGAGTAAGTGAGAAAGTAAGGCTGCCCCACTCAGGGGAACCGCGCAGGAGACCTCAGGAGGGAAGGGTCTGGCAGGAAAGGCGGCCGCGCTGAGCCCTGCGGAGGTGACTAGACTCTCCCCCACCCCCGGGCCGCTGCCACTGCCGCCGCCGCCGCCGCCGCCGCCTACCAAACCAGTTCAACCCGTTGGCGGCGGCAATTCCCTCCCGGGCACCATCCGGGGAAACAGAGGGAAGAAGGAGGTCAGATGGGCAGGGCCAGGGCAGAAACCCCACGCCCTGTGCCCGACCTGCTGGTTGTAGGGGCTCCCCCCGCGGCCCTGACACATGCAAGCAGCCAAAACTATCTTGGGAGCCGCTGGCCAGTTTGCCCACCTGCCCGCTGTGCGCCCTGCTCCAGCAGCCGCGCCTCTGACACACTCGTGTTCCTTATCTGGAATGCGGTTAAAAATAGACCTGAGCCTCCAGGTCTCCGAGAGGATGGAGAGATAAAACAGGCTGAGGACCTTTGTAGCACCTGGCCAAAAGGCTGCGCTCCAAGAACTGGGCTCTTGGTTTTTATGATGACTATGACGACGCAATTCCCAGACCGCGGCCCCCACCCCACCCCCGACCTCGGCAGGGGTCTCTAAGCACGCTCAGAACCGCAAGCCGGAGCCGGAGCCGCAGACAAAGGAGGCACGTGACAGAGGCGAATCCTAAACTGATCTGATAAGCCCCTTTCACAGGTGGGCAAAAGGAGATGTGATGGCTCCTGCCAGTTAAAGCCAGGGTCCCAGTTCCCCAGGTGGGACTCGTCCTCTCTGAGGCCTCCTCTGCTCGCCACCCACGTATTTCAAATGCTGCCGACAAATGGCCCCCAGAACGCCAACCGTAAGCCCTTCCCTTTTGTCACCATACGCCCTTCCCACCTGCTTCCCTGGAGTCAGCCTTAGGGTTTGGGGGAGCTAGAATCCTCGGTCGGGCTTCTGCCCTGGCCCATTTCGGGGCAATCTTGGAGACTCCCAGCGGCGGAGGAGGCCGCGTGCCCTCCCGCACGCTGTGTGACCAAGGGCCCTCGCCGCCCCTCTCTGAGCCCGGGTCCACCTGGCTCTTAAGCCCGGGGTGCTGAGGGCAGGATTCCTGCGGTCTCGCCCAGGCGGGAAAGTGAGCCCCTGCCCTGTCCCCGCCTTCCCGACACGGGAGGGGTGGCCGAGCAGCCCCTTCCCCCGGCCTGACGCCTATCCCCCGCCCCCCGTCCGCTCATACCTGGCTGCTTGCGCGCCTCTACGGAGCGCGCCTCCGGCCCGGACCCACCTGGAGCTCAGGTAACACGTGTTTGCGCAACTTCCGGCGGCTGGTCCCAGGCAGGTGAACCCGCCGGCCCAGGTATTACCCGAAAGGGAAGAACGAAAGCCAGGCAGGGGCGGGAACATGGGCTCTGCTCGGCGCGGGGACCCAGTACTACCCCCAGGAAGCTCTTCCGCGAGCCGGGGCCGCCCCCCTCACAGCCGCACCTCGGGCATGGGCACCCATCTCGGAAATGGCAAAACTGAGGCCCCCTCCCCCACAGCCGCAATGCCCGCGATAATGCTGACTGTGCCAGGCACGAGAAAGTGCTGTTCCTGATAGTAACTGACCCATTTTGATCTTCCCAACAACTCCTATGAGGTGAACTCTATTATTATCTGCATTTGAATAATGGAATACTGAGGCTGGGACCGGCGGAGCCAGTTGCCCAAAATCACCCTGGCTGGGGAGTCTGACCTGGGCACTTTCCCTCTAGACCAGCCCTTAGTGCCACCACTTTCTACCTGTGTGTCCCTGAGCAGGTTGCGGGACCCCTCTGGCCCTCCATTCTGCCAAGTGAGGGAAGTCTCACTTCCAGGCCAGGTTGGTGAGTTCTTAGGGTCTGAGAGGGCCTAAGAAACTATGTGCAAGCTGTGAGTGTTTAGTAACAACAGCAATGATAGGAATAAGAATAACTAAAATTTTTGAGTTCCAGGTACTGTACTTATGTAAGTCTCTCTGGACATTCCCCTCTCCACACTCCCCCCCCCGCCCCCCCCCCCACCAGCACCACAGGCAGGGTGGAGCTATTTAATCCCTATTTTACAGATGGGAAAACCTCAACACTGCAAGAAGGAATCCTTGGGAGGGACATGACTGTCTCCTCTGCCAACCGCAGCCCTATTATGTCACTTTAGGTGGCACACTTGAGTGGGCCAGTTTCCATCGGGATCCTGAGGCCCGAGAAGGCAGTGCCCACTAGCCTTGGGTCTGAGTGCTGGGGAAGCCAAAGAGGGCCCAGTTTTGTGTCTGTGTCCAGTGGGGGCTGCACCCAGATTGGGGTGGAGGGCTATGAGGGGACAGGAAATGACTCAGAGAACAACTCTCCTCCCCCTGGGAGTGAGTCAGCTCTGAGGCCTCCTCCAGGCCCTAAAGCCTGATTTTAGGGGAATGAGGGAGGCCAGCCTCAAGACTATCATTCCCCACAATGTCCTGCTGAGTCCCTGCCTGGCCCTCTACAGAAGCAAAAATGGGGAGGGGGTGAGATGGGAGGTGGGGAAGACTCAGTTAGGCAATAATAGTAGTAAAAGCAAAGAAACAATAACATTTTCATAATAAGGAAGGAATTTTCTAAGTGCTTCTTTGTACCTGGAACTGTCCTAAGCTCTTTACATATGTTGACTAACTGAATCCTCACATTCACGCCGAGGTACTCCTATTATACTCATTTTACAGTTGAGAAGACTGAAGCACAGAGGTGTGACCACTTGCCAGAGGTCACATAGCTAGTAAATGGCAGAGTCAGGATTTGAACCCAAGAGCAGCTTTGGGAGAGTGGAGGGAAGTGAAAGAGACAGATCCTCCAGTGTTGGGCGTCAGCCACTCCCAAAGTCTCTATAGCCTCCCTCTCTGGGCCCCAGAGGGAGAAGTCGCCTTAGGAAGCATTCCTGGCTGTGGGCTGGAGTCTCAGATTCCTCGACTGTAAAATAGGGGCAAGATGGCAATATTTTCCCAACAGAAATTAGACCTCTAATGGCTCCACATCACCTTAGAATAAAACCCAAACTCTCCACTTGGTCATCAGGCCTTCCAGGATCCAGTCCCTGCCCTCCACTCCTGCCTCATCTCCAGCCTTTTCTGCTCCAGCCACATAGCCTTCCCTGTTGTTCCCGAACACACCAAGGTCTTCCCTGCCACAGGGCCTTTGTACCGTCTGTTCTCTGCTTATCACCTCTCAGCTCACCTCCTTCAAGTCTCACCTCCTCAGAGAGACCACCCTGACTACCCTGGGGCTCCCACCAACTCTCTCACCTGGTTCTTCCCTTGCAAACATTCATCCCGCCCTGTCATTTTAGATATTCACTTATCCATCACTCATTTCCTATTTCTGTATTTTCATCCTCCAGGGAAGAACACGGGTGTGCGCAGGGCATACCACTAACTAAGTGGCAGGACTGGAACCCAGGCCATCTCACAGACCAAGGCCCTTCAGCACCAAGCCTACTCCCAAACCCCAGTCCCACCAAAGGTGTTCCCCCATCTCTCCCCACACTCCCCTCCAGCCTCAAGTCACCCCCCATTAAATCTGGGCCCTGGCCACTCCTAGATGAGCCCTATTCTTTCTCCAAAGATGTCACGTCCAAGCCTTTGCACGTGCAGGGTCTGCTCCTACACTGCCCTTCCCCACTCCAGCCCCATGCTGCCTCTGAAGCATGGATTCTGAGACCAGCCCACTGGGGTTCAAATCCCAGCTCCACCTGTGATTTAGCTATGAGACCTTGGGTAAGATAGTCAACTTTCCCAGGCCTCAGTTTTCCCAACTATAAAACGGGACTTGTAACAGTGCCTCTCTCCCAGGCTGGGCATGACAAATGCCATGAAAATGGGACTCTGCGGTGCCCAGCTCCTGGATGAGGACTTCACCACCCACTCTCACAGTTTAAGCACACGGGACCATCTCAACAGTCATTTCTTTTGTTTTTTAAGTTTCAATTTTTTTTTTTTAAGATTTTATTTATTTGACAGAGAGAAACACAGCCAGAGAGGAAACACAAGCACGCGGAGTGAGAGAGGGAGAAGCAGGCTACCCTCCGAGCAGGGAGCCCAATGTGGGGCTCGATCCCGGGTCTCCGGGACCATGACCTGAGCCGAAGGCAGTCGCTTAACCAACTGAGCCACCCAGGCGCCCCAACAGTCATTTCTTCAAAGAAACCATACAGATGGCCAATAGGCACATGGAAAGATGCTCAGGATCATGCGTTGTTAGGC
This sequence comes from Spilogale gracilis, assembly GCA_004023965.1. Lineage (NCBI taxonomy): Eukaryota > Metazoa > Chordata > Mammalia > Carnivora > Mephitidae > Spilogale > Spilogale gracilis. Next base: position 40,621 of record PITA01015294.1, read on the forward strand.
CACTATTGCCTATCACAGAAAATATCAAGTGCTGGTGAGGATACAAAAAAACCTGGAACCCTTGTGCCCTGTGGATGGGAATATAAGATGGTGTGGCCACGGCGGAAACAGTATGGTGGTTAGGAAAACTTAGAAAGAATTACTGCAGGACCCAGCCGTCCTGCTCCTGGGTGTACACACAAAAGAACTGAAACCAAGGTCTTGAACAGATATGGTACCCCAAGGTTCACAGTAGCAGTAACCAGAAGCCCAAAGGTGGAGGCAACTAAGTGTCCGTGGACAGATATGATGAACATACGATGGAATATCATTTAGCCTTTATAAGCAAGGAGGTTCTGACACCTGCTACCACGTGGGTGAACCTCAAAAACATTATAGTAAGTGAAATAAGTCAGATACAGAAGGACAAACATGGAAGGAAGAAAAGGGCAAATATTGTCGTGATTTCACTTATATGAGGTACCGAGAGTAGTCCAATCCATAGAGACAGAAAGTAGAAAGGTGCTTTCCAGGGACTAGGGGGAGGAGAAATGGGGAGCTGGTATTTAATGGGGATGGAGTTCCCATTTAGGAAGATGAAGAAGTTCTGGAGGTATATGGTGGTGAGGTTTGGGCACAGTGTGAACATACTTCGTGCCACTGAACTGTACCTTACAAATGGTTAAAATGCTCAGTTTTAGTTCTATATATTTTTCCAAAAAAAGAAAAAGTCCAGAGTTTGGAGCCAGAATCCCCAGATTCATATTCCTGCTCTGGGTGACCTGGTCCAAATTACTAAACCTCTCTTGCATTCAGTTTCCCTTTGCAAGGTGGAAAAAATAGCAGCGGTAACTACCAGCCACCACAGAATTGAGGAAATTAAATGTGCACATGCTTATAAAGCCCTTGGCACCCAATAAGTGCTCAGGAGATTTTAGTGACTATTCTTCGCGGAGGGGGCAAGAGGCGTGGTTTCGATGTTTAGAATTTTCATGACATTCTACACCCCCACCCCACCCCTTCCTTCCACCTGCTTCTTCTTTCTGTTCAGCGGAAGCCGAGCCCTGACTTGGGTGGAGACGGGGAGGCCCTCACCTGCCCCAGAGGAGGATCAGGAAGGCTCCAGGCAGCAGGGAGGGGGCCAGCCAATAGGGCAGCCCAGCTGTCCGGGTCAGAGACTCCCAGCGGGACATCCTCCAGGGCCACATTAGGCCCCACGCTATTTCTGGAGTCTCCCCAGACACTCCTGCCCTGGCCTGCCTGCAGTCAACCTTGCCCAGGGCACGCTTGCACACATCTCAGCAGACTGAAGGAGGGCCGATCGCCCATCGGCCGACGGACACCCCGGCTCCACCAACTCAATTATCTGTGTCTTGATTTGTACCTGAAGTTGCAAAATGAGGACAAAGGGACTTACAGTGGAGACAGAGAAACCGCATGCCACGCCGCAGGGAAGGGCCCGGCTCACAAGGATGGGGAAGGTGGAGGTTGGGGCAAACTCAAGAGCAAGTCCACTTCCTGGCCCGACTGCTTTCTTCCCAGGCCCGAGCTCACCATCTTATCTTGGCCGGGAGATTGAAGAAACTTGCCCAAAGTCACACAGCAAGTCAAGGACAGATCACAGACAGGACAGTGGTCTTATGATTAAATATATGATCTGTAATTATTTTATAATATACATATTATTATATCACATATATAATTTACATATGTGTGTATATAATCATATATATATATATATATATATATATATATATATATATATATGATTTTTCAACCAGGTGCTATATGCCCATGACTCAAAATTCAAAAGCTGTAAGGGAATGAAGTAAAAATAAACTCCTTCCCACTTCTGTCCCCAGCCACCCCATTCCCCTGCAGGCGCCACTATAACCAGACAGTTGTGGGTCCTTCCAGGGAAATTATAGGCAGATACAAGCAAAAACGGGCATATATTCTTTCTATTTTTTTACACATATGGCAACACGCTGTGTGTACTATTTTCACCTCACTCTTTTTACTCAATATTACATGTTGTTTTAATAATGTTAATATGTTACTAATTCTAATATGTTATTAATATACTTAATCATATAGATCGTTCCACACTATATGTGGAGGCACACCAGTACATAAAGAATGGTCAGCCCCTGCTGATGACCACCTACTGTGCGTCCAGACTGTCCCTATCACAAACCAGCCTGGGGCGTCACTGCACCTACATTGTGTTGCCGAGAAGTGGGACAGCTGCACTGGGGACGTGCTTGAGATCGTGACAGAGATGCTGTACTGTGTTCCACAGAGGCCATGCAAGCTGATCTCCACCAGCAGAACACAGCAAATGGTCAAGAAGTGTTAACTGTCTGGATGGCTCTAAGCAACCAAGTCTGTTTCCACTCAGGTCCTGATTTCAGGGTCCCGGGATCTGAGCCCCCTCCCGGAGGGTTGGGCTCCCCTCTCCCTCTGCCTCTCTCCCTGCTCGCACACCCTCTGTCTCTTTTCTTCCTCTCTCTCCAAAATAAATAAGTCTTTAAAAAATAATAACTGTTAGCTTTAGTTATCTTGATTAGAGGTTTGGGCACCCTTCAATTTTGCCCTGAAGGCAAGGGCCTCACTTGCCTCACCCTAGCCCCTCCTCCTATCACATTCCAGTGGAGGAAGATAATCAACTCCCTAATAAGTGAAATACATAGGACATGGGTAAATGCCACCGAGAGAAACAAAAGAGACAAGGGGGAGGACAGGGCATATGAAGTCAATAAATATTTGTGGAAAGAATAAATGAAAGATTTTTTTCTTTCTGAATTTCCGGAGCATCCCCAGGAGGCAGGGCCTGGCCACATCCTCAACTCAAAGTCTCTGGTGACTAGTGGCTTCAGGTTGAGTGACTGCCTCTACCCATTCCTCTAAACTGGGGCAGAGTCCCAAGAATCTCACAGAGGTCCCAGGGCCAGAGCACCTGTTGCCCACCTAGCTTCTAGCCCAGAAATGTCAGTCCTGCCCGATCCCCCCAGAACTGCCCTCTGAGAGAGACAGCACTGCGATTCAGGACCCCGTGGGCAGAAGGACCCCAAACGAGCCCCATGTCCAACTTCTGGCGTTCTGGAGAAGGGAGGACAGCTGCCGAAGGGGCACCCACGGGACAGTGCGGGAGCGGGGCCGGAGAGAGATGATCCGGCCATGGCTCCTAGCAGCCTTGTGGCTTCTCCCTCTCTCGCTCTCCCTGCTTGTGTTCCCTCTCTAGCTGTGTTTCTCTCTGTCAAATAAATAAATAAATAAAATCTTAAAAAAAAAAAAAAAAGCTGAGAAGCTGACCACCGGTTGCGCACCTGGGCCTCTCAAGACAAACCTAGATCTACCTAGACTAGACCTGAGTTGGAGCGGAAAGACCTGAACTGGATTCTCCAGCCCACCTTGCTGGGCTAGGACACTTAACTCTCTGCCCGTCAGCATTCTCCTCCGCAAAATTCCACCGCCTCCCTGCAAGTACGACGCGGAGAGGACGCCTACAACAAGCGCTTGGTGAACGGAGCACCCACCTAGACCCGGCCTCGGGCCCCAGACCACCCGCCCCCTCACCTGGAGCCCGCGCTAGGCAAGTCCTGGCTCCTCCGGTGCGGGTCTTGGAGAGGCTGACAGCTCGGACCCGGGCGGGGAATGGCCGCGCCTAAAGCGCCTCGGGCCCTGCTGGGGACCCTCGGGGGTCTCTTCGGAGCTGCTGTGTGCACCCGAGATGAACGCGGGGACCTGACTGTCCCAAAGCCCCCACCAGAGCGGAGGTCCCAGAGGCGCAGAGGAAGGGGAAGTGAGCTCGCCGCTCCCCCCCCCCCGTCGCCGGAATGGTTTACCCCGGACATCCTGATTGGTTCGTCGCTTCCGTTCGAACGCCGCGCTGCCTGGGTTGCCAGGCGACCGTTTAGCTTCGGCCCAGCGTGTGTGATCCCCGCCTCCGCAGCCCAGCCCAGTCCCGGCTCAGCCCGGCTGGCCTATTCTTCTCTCGCAGCTGCCGCTCAGGAGCTAGTTTTTTCTCTAGACCGGGACTTTCTCCTGGTCCGCAACGGGATGAGGTGTCCCCAGCTAGTCTCCAGTTCCGAATTTGCAGCTCGCTGTGTGAGCTCGGGCTAGCCCCTTTCTCTCTCTGTTCTCCTAACTGCGGAGTCGGAAATGGAAAAATGTGCATATCCAGCAGTCCTGAACTTTTCTAAGGAAATGACCAACGATATGAGCAAAGATTAATATAGGTCAGCGTCATTTACCATGGAAAAATAATGGAAATGACTCCAATGTTCAGCAAAAGAAGATTGATTATATAAATCCATCCTGAGGAAGAGCTAAGTTTATTGAGCTTTTTACATGCCAGGTAGCTTCACATAACATAACTCTTGTCAGTGCCCATGGCATAACTCTTTGAGATAGGTACTTTAATTATCCCCACTTCCCGATTAGGAATGTTATGCAGTCATTAAAAATGATGTAAAGATATTTAAAGTATGAGGAAAATGCAAAAAAAAAAAAAAGCTTTTTAAAAGTATGTTTCAAAGTATGTACACATAACTATGTATTAAATACATAATTGTAATACCATATGTATTTGTATATGACTATTTATAATAGCAGTTCATTTCTTTTTTGTGCTTTTGTGAATTTTCCAATTTCCAAAACTTAAATATGCCAAGAAAACAGAAACAGTTTTAAAAAGGATTGGAATAAGTTAACTCTAAGTACCATTTGAGATGAGGAAATTTCATAGCTGTGAGTCACTGTTTGGGTCTAGGGCATTGCTGAATTTGCGGCCAACCTCTGTTTTCTAATCCAGATGGTGACTTTTATTCTTTCATTGACTTGTCAGTGATGTAGCACTCACTGTATACATACCTGGGGCTGGTGGGGGAAAGGGACTAATGACGTATGGTTGCACCTTCTGGCATGGGCACTAATCAGATCAGAGTAGATACCGTCATAAACAGGGAGTCTGACTATATCCATGAGGACCAGGCCATTATCAGATGTGGTGCTAACTGTACCCTCTGCTAGCCCAGGCTGCTCAAGGCTTTACACGTATTTTCTCATTTGCCTTCATTACTACGTGGAGGAGAGTTTCTATTATTATTCTCATTTTAAAATGAAAACACTAAGGTTTGGATCCAACAGGAGTCCTCCGAGCTGTTCTTTTATTTGCCGTATACAACACCTATCGGCCACAGCAGTAAGGAAAGGCAAGTAGGATCCTGTGATCATAAAAAACACAGAGAAAACTGAGCGGGAAAGATCCAGACTGGGTAATTCCTGAGGCTTACACAATTTAAGGAGATTTGTTTAAGAAAAGAACTACAAAATTACAAATATAAAATTAAATTAAAAAGCGATTATTTGCTTAGAAAGATAAAAGAAACCTCAAAAAATGGCTAATTTCACAAATATTGCAAAATCCAGAAAACTAACATTATTTCTGTGAATTGCATAATTGGCATATCTCCATATTACTCTTCACAAACAAGCTTCTGCTGGCTCAATGTACATATTTCATACCTCTCCTCGACTACATACTGGTAGTATTGGGCTCCATAAAACCACTCATATTTATATATTGAGAACTGACCTCTGACCCTGCACTTTCACGTCAACTGTGACATGATAGTGGTGACAGATGTCACAACACACATCACTGTGCTAGGTAGGAGTATTCCTGGAATTCATCACCAGCGGGTAATAACTTTTCACAAAAGTGACTGGAAACAACATAAATAAAACCACTAAACCCACACTCAATGTCAAGGTCCCCTTAGCCAAATCCCCAAAACGCTCACACTCACTCAAACACCATCTGACAAGGGGAAGTCGGATGGAAGGAAATGGTGGTTTTAACAGAACGAGGTTTAACTATCTCACTTTGGCAAGTTTTACAGAAGCATGTGACCCTTGCTAGCACAAGCACCTGGCTAGGGAGCCTGCCAGACCTTAGCTTCCCTGTCATTAAAATGGGAATGACGACAATGGTGTCATGGTTGGGTTCTTCTCTGAGATGTACAACTTTAATCAGGGGTTGGGAGATATTTAAGATGATTGGATAAAGGTCCTGCTGACCCTTGCATCTTCAAAACTTCCCTCTGCCCCACATGCCCTGGAGCTTAAAACAAATAGAACACAAAAATCCTGAGCCTTATTCTCTTCGGCAGGCAGAGGGCAGGCAGAGGGCAGAAGGAACTTCCCCTGAACCCCAGACTAGGCCACATGAAGAGACATGATTTGGGCACACTCAGATTCTAGAACTCTGGGCGTCTTCACATGCCTCCAGCATATTGGCCATGCTCTCTGTCTCTGAGGATTCCTTAAACCCCTGATACCAGCTCATGGTGATTTAAATCTTCCCAGTCCTTCCCCTCTCCCACCACACAGGAGCGGGGAGGGACAGCCCATAAGAATAAGCAGATGGACAAGCTGTCATTAGTGTGCCCAGATAACAGGGACCTGGATGATCCTTACGGTCTTATCCTGACCCGGCACTTGAGCAACAATAACATCTCGCCCCATCCACAGGCCTGCGGCTGCTTCAGTGCCCTCTCCAGCACCCTTACCTTGGCAGTGTTTTCTTCACTCAACTTGAAACTGAGATGAAATCAGCCTCAGATACCAGCTCCCTGTCTTCTGTGCCCCCACCCATTGGCTGTATTTTGTTTTGGTAGCCGGAACCTGGCCCTCTGGTGGTTTGAGAGGCAGGCACTGGGGTGAACTGGAGACCAAGGACAGTTCCTGGGTCCAAACTTTCTGGGCCCAGAGAAGGCAGTCCGTCAAGCCTCCAGGTGAGGCCTCATGAGAGGTTCAGAGACACAACTGCCAAGCCAAGCCCCGCTTCAGTTCTCATCCAATTAAACCATAAAAGAGATGGGAGGAAAAAATGAGTATTGTTGTCTGAAGCCACCAAGTTTTGTGATGATTGTTACTCAGCAGTAGAGAATACCTAGGGACTTTTGCAAATTCCCATGTCCAGGTTGCAACTACATCTGAACCTCTGGGAGAGGGGTGTGGGCATTGGGTTTCCATGTGTGGCCAAGGTTGAAACCCCATGAGGGTGCTCCCATGGCCTTCACGCTGGGGAGACGGCTCTCTTCCGGGCTCCTCCGACCCAACTGGTCTGCAGCACGTCCACTGACCTCGCAGTCTTCAGACTCGTATCAGGTAAGTAGACGCGTTGCTAGCTCTCTGCTAACCTCCCAGACAATCCCACAGTGTGCCATCTGAGAAAGGGCCTGGGGAGCATAAACGTGGGGCTCTCGAGTTGGGGTTGTTATCATGAAGCCACTGCTTGCCTGGGCATTCCTCTGCCTCTCATTTTCTAAGCCTTGACTTTCTGTCTGGACAATTAGGAGACAGAAGCTGCCAGTTTGGAGAGAGGACTGTGCAAGCTGCACTCCCCCCTGCAGACCTCCGCCCTTCACTTTATCTCGGTTGGTTTCAGGATGTATTTATTCATTCAACAAGTATTTCTGAGCCCCTGGTCTGTGCCAGTTACTAGGAAGAGAGATGGGAGCCCAGGAGTCACATTCTGCTGAGGGAGATAGAACAACAGGAGTAACTAAAGCAATAAGTGAGACATGTTATAAATTAAAAAAAAAAAAAAAAAAGCAGAGTTAGGCAAGGGGCTGCTTTATGGTCAGAGATACCTCTCTGAAGTGAGGCCTGAAGTGTAAAATAGAGGCAGAAAGGCCTGGGTGGCTCACTTGGTTAGGCAGCCAACTCCTGATTTCAGTTCAGGTCATGATCTCAAGATGATGAGATGCGATGGATTCCTGCTGAGCCTGGAGGCTGCCTAAGATTCTCCCTCTCCCTTCAACCTCCTTGAAGAGAGAAGGGGAAAACAAAGAGGCAGTCATGTGGATATCCAGAGAAAGGTTGAGAAGGAAAACATGTGCAAATGTCCTGGGGCAAGAATGAGTTCGGGATATATGAACCAAAATGCCAATGGCTGGAATGGAGGGACAGGAAAAGACTGATGTGAAATTGCTCTAGACCCCAGGGAGGCATTTAGAATTTAAAGATAATAACAGAAAACATTTTAAAAGGTAACATTAACACAAAAAATGCCCATAAACATCATGTTTTTAAGTGAAAGCTAATTAAGATTCCACTTGCAGAAAAATTGCTTTCATTTTCTATTAACACTAGTCAAATTCTAAGGGTGTGTACAAGATCATCTTCAAGTTGGATGTTAGGATACATGATGCAAAATGGGAACTAATTTCCTTTGCTTCCAAGGAAAACATTTTATGTACTTTGCAGTAAATTATAATTTATAATGAATATTCAAATATCAAAAAATGTCAATGAGCATTATTGGGCAATATTCAAATAATGCAATGTTTGAATCTCCTAGTAAGGTGAAAGCATTACACAGAATCACGTGCCAAAATTGCCAAGTAAAGGACTTATTTTGCTTCTCTGACTTGCTATTTCTTGGGACATCATTCCTAAAATTTTCTATAGTATATTATGCATATAAGCTTGTAAATACTCCTTCTCCTTGCAAGGATGCCTCATCCTTAGCAGCTGCCAGAACCATGATCACACACTTGTGTGTGATCTGGCTACAGTTGCAAGCAAGACTATGCGGTCAGATGGTAATCACTTCTCTCCTACACACTCCTGACCTGGTTTCTGAAGGTAGTAATTGTAACCTTCAACTCCACTTTCAGTATTTCGGCCTTCAACTTGACATGAATGGACTCCTTCCCACCAGCAATGCCTCCGCGTTGATGACCAAGCTTTAAATCCTGGAAGATAGTTTTATTTCCCCTTTTTCCCAATTTCTCAACTGATTTTCCCAAGATCCGGGATTTGAAAGAAATGTACAAATTTCCCAAGAAATATTAAGAAGGAATTCCCACATGGAAACCATAATATACACTATGAAACATGAATTCAAGAAATATTCACCATATTCCTGACTGTGACTATAGCTAAGAAGTGGCCGGGTGACGAGTATAGAAGGAGAAATAAAAGCACCTTAAATTGTTTTTAAAAGATAAAAAAAATTAAAGATACAAAGCAGCAGTTTAAGACCAAGATCAGGAATTCTGGGGTCAGCCTGTCAGGGTTCCAATCCCAGTTCTACCACCCACCTGCTGCCAGATTTGGGAAGGACTTTAAATGCTGGACTTTTGGCCGCCTTGTCTTTAATGGACATGACCACACCTGCATTGGAAGGAGTTACCTGGAGTCCCCAAGATGATGCCGGCAAAGCCCTTAGCACAGGACAGGGCACAGCCCTTAGCACAGGACGGGGCACAGCCCAATCAATGCGCACTGAGCCGATGCTGATGACAGTATCAGAGATGGTACAGCACAACCATGGGGCTCCCGGTAAATCCCAAGCCCTGCCAGAGACAACACGCTCGCACCCTGGAGGCAGCTGAACGCGGGGCCTCACAGAACAAACAGGAGCTTCCAGAAATCTTGGGGCAGCCGCAGGCAGCTGGAGGATCCGCTGGATTTGGCCCTGACCGAGACTCCATCGGGTCTCCACTCCCAAACTCTCAAGCCCCAGGAGCACGGACAAGTTTCAGACCTGAATAGCCCAGAATTTTCTTAATCCTGAGGTCTTCAAATCCTTGGAGTCCCCTCAGTCTAAAACTTTAGATGTCCACCGTACTTGACTCTTAGACCGGGTAAGCAAAATGGTCTTCGGATCATCATCCAACGTCCAAGAGGTGGCAGCTTTCACAGAGGGAGGTGAGATCAAACTGAGCGTTTCCCAAAGTAGGAGACAGGGACTGTTTTAAATTAAATGCATTAAATAAATTCTCTAGGGCGGTGTGTCTACCAAGACTCTCCCCGAGGGTGCGATGTTCCGTTTGTCCCGCGCAGCGCCCCCTAGCGGCTGGCACTTGACTCATAACCTGAATTTTAAATTTTATTGAGTTTGAGGGGCTCCTGGGTGGCTCAGCCAAGCGTCTGCCTTTGGCTCAGGTCATGATCCCAGAGTCATGAGATCGAGCCCCACATGGGGCTCTCTGCTCCGCGGGAAGCCTGCTTCTCCCTCGCTTGC